>SCDY01000082.1:0-109737 GCA_004143825.1 Drosophila micromelanica | reverse complement strand
TGTTTTGGGTAACTGTATTTATTATGACAAAGTGTCACAATGTACAATAATTGTTATACCCTTTAATTTAGTGTATTGGTAGGGTAGATATGCTACAGTATAACAACGAGTACATAAAGTGTGGACTATCTTTTGTTTTTTTTTTTTTTTGTGCTGTGTGCCAGTTTACAGTTTAAAGTTGTGGAGAGTCCGAGACAAACTGTTCGCCATGCCAAATGTCGCTTTTATCGCTAAACGACGCCTAAGTGAGGCGCTTCAAATGCCGCCCATCATCTCTCCCCCCGGGGCACATTAGCCGACGAAACGACATTGATATCCTTTTTGTTTTTTGTTTCTTTTTTTTTGCGTTTTGTTTGCTCAAAAGGTTCTTTGTTTGGGCTACTAAGTGCTTGAGCCTTTTTGTGTTGGCTTTCCATTTCAATTTCGGGGAGCACTCTTTGCGGTTGCTCCCCAATTTGAAATTAAGAGAAAAGCCGCCAATAAATTTCTCAAAAATCTATTAAACTCTTGGCTCGGTTTCGCCTTTATTTAAAAACAGAAAAAGGAAAGCAGCAGCAAAAAAATACAAAACATGAAATTAATTAAAATTAATTGCCGCAACATATTTGCTTGCTGCGAGCTTTTCTTTAGCCTTTGTGCTGAATGCGGAATTTTCCAATCTTTGTGTTCGGCGCCCTCTGATTACATTTGTGTGTGGATATTGGAGTATGTGTGTGTGTGTGTGTGTGTACAGCTCGTTATAAAAATATTTGTGTTAGCAACAAAAAAAACACAGCAAAGCAAAAAAATAATTCAAGAAAAAAATAACAGGAATAGAAACTCGAACTGATACATGCTATAGAAACTGAAATATCAGGCAAAAGGTGCACTAGCTGAGTCAGTGTGTGTGTGCTTGTATGTGTGTGAGTGTGTGTGTGCCTTGACCCACTTGTAGGCGGGTGGTCACATGTGTGTGGGTGGTTGTCGTGGTCCTTTGGACCAAGTTATTCGTAATCAAAGGTCAAGATAGGCCAACTGATGAAGTCTGCTCGTGTTGTCAGATTAAGTCGAGGTTTGCTTTCTTGGAATTTACTTGGCTGTGTGCAAAACCTTTTTTTATATTATAAACCTATAGGCCTTGAAAAAAAGTTTGCTGTTTTCAAAGTAAATGGAAAACTACATAAATTGTATTACAGCTAAGTGAAAACAAAAAAACAATCAAATGGTAAAATCACAAGAAAAAGGCTCAAATCAAATGCTGCTCAGAAAATTTTATTTAATTTTTAGACTACAATGTATTCAAAAACCTAAAAAAATTCTGAAATACATTTTTTATGCGTATTTCATTATATTTAAATACTCGCCAATTTCACACCCTTTTAGTTGTACGCACTTTATTTCCTTTGATGCAACTCCAACTTTCCCGGGGGAATCGATTTTTTTTTCGCCATCTTTATTAAAATGTATCTTTGAGGCTGGCGCTGTTAACAAATTGTTAGCTTGGGCTGAACCAAAAAGAAAAAAGTGTTTCCTTTTGCCGCTTGCGGTTTTTGCTTGCCGCTGCTGTCTATGTTTGCTTAAAATATTTTTTGCTTTTTGTTATTGAAAAATGAATTTTTGCAACGCTTTTGTTGGTTTGCGCAACTTGCGGCTGCCTCAAATACTTTGTGTACCCTGTTATACAGTTAATTGGAGGGTAGGATTGACCTATGTAAATTCTTAACATATATTTATTTTATTTTATTTATATTGCTTTTATTTCTTATATTAAAGTGTACTTTGGTGCCTACTTATATGAGCTCAGATAGTATAACAGCTGGGATCAGAATATTTTGATTGTCGATTCTTATATATTGGAATTACAGTTAACAACATCACCATGTTATTTCTTTTATCTCATTGTATTCAAAATTAAACACGGTCACTATTTACAAAGAATAAACGTACACTTATCTAGTTAGGGAAACTTTTAGTCCGACTATTATAAACTAAGCTTGCAAATGTTGTTATGTATGTTCAAATTTGGCTTGACTGGTTGCAGGGCAACTTCCAGTCGAGTACACTCAGCTTTATTAAGCCCATAGTTTTCTTTTATGTTGTTGGTTGTTATTTTTTTAGTTGCTAGTTGCCCCTTTTTTATATGCTTGTTTATATTTAGTTTTGGCGCAACTTTTATGCGGCTGCTGGGCTGGTGCTGGGGTCAAAACTTTGTGCCCGAAGCTCGAGGCTTTTTGGGCGCTTAAATTGCCAAATAGTTGCCATACTTCGATTGGGCATGGAGTAAAGCAATGCAACTATTTCCATTTGCGAGCCAAACATTTAAACAGCCGTAAAAATTGTTGGGGGTAAAAACTCGTTTAAGCTTTAGCTGCAGCATGCAATGTGGGTGGGCTTTAGGATTGGGTAGATAGGGTTTTTATTTGGATTGGTGCTCAGTTTTGTGCACCTGCAGTTCAAAATTCAAAGCGTCGTCGTCTGGCATGTCTAACATTCTGTTTGCATTGCAATTCCTTTACGGTCTACTGGGCAACAACATGCCATGCCAGAGAGCAACAACAACAACAACAATGGCAACAATAGCAACAACAACAACTACTAGAAAAATCTGCAGTTGTTGACGTGCTTACATTGTTGCTTTTGCTTTTGCTGCTGCTGCTGTTGCGACTGCATAAATATGCTAAAAATGTAAATACTATACAAAAATATTGCACAACCTTTACACACACACTCGCAAAACATACAGTTACATGCACTTGAAATTTGCTAGCGAATTTCATTTTCATTTCAATTGGCCACACGCCGTATGCGTAATATTTTCCATATACATATATTTATATCGCATATTGATGCTGCCCGTCTGCCATATGCAAATTGAGTGCAATTTTAATGCAATTTGGTTTGGTCAAGCGGCATTTTAATTAAAACCGATCTGGCAAATAAGTTAAATAAAAAATTAACTTGCAAAAATGCTGTACAGAGTCAAGTTTAAATATGCCACAAATAAAACATTAATATGACCAAGGAAATAAATGAATAAATGAATATTTTAAGAATTTTTACTACAGTTAAAAGCAGTTTGTTGGTAAAAATAAGGGTCTGTATGTGTGCGTCTAGTTAGTGCTTTTCCTTTGTATGCGTATGTGTCTCGAGGGCGCATCGTGTAAACAAAAGTTTTTTCTAGACCTTAGTAAGATAAGCGCTCATTGCGAATGTGTAAGTGTGTGTGTGTTTGTTTGTGTGTTGCACACAGACGCTGACAGTTTACATGGCAGCAAAGTTTCAAGAGTTTAGCCAACAAAACTGCCAAAGGAATTACACACAGTGGGAGCCAAAAAGCCAAAAAGCGCCGCGCGGTCGCCTGATTACAAAAAACTTTAGCTTGTTTTCTCAGCTCAGGTACGTCAACTTCTGTAACTTTGATTAAAAATTCCACTAATAAACAAACAACACGCAAACAAACAAATAAACAGTGAAACGGCATTTCCCTTACCATTTCACGTGGCTCCACCTAGCGTTGACAATGTGCAAACACACATGAATGTCCTGTGTCGAGATGATTGCGTGACAAAAAAATTGGCCAATTGTGGCATATTTAATATATATACAGTCGACTAAGTGCGACAGATTAACAACGCTTTTACACACAATAAATATGTTGAACTGTTAAGTTTCAAATCGATTTAATCCAATTAGTTAAAAAAAAAACTTTTGGTGATTTTGTTTTAATAATTCGACATTCCTTGAACAATGAAATTTGTTAGTTTTCAATTAGGCAATTAAAATACTTGTGTTGAATTTTCCATTTACTTTTATAACTCATAATTACTTCAGCAAATAAACGCAGCTGGATAAACAAATTCGGCAAAATATTCCTTAAATAAATGAAATAGAAATTATATATATGTATATTTTCAGCTTTGATTTTAAACTTTCACTTCATGTCTTCTTGAACATTTTCCTCACGACTCACGTTGCCATCTCTAGCTGGTTACCTGAAGATGCTACCCAAACTTCGGGGACGCTCAATAAACATTGCGTTTAACAAAACTTTGTTTTTATATATATACCATTTTTTTTTGTAGTTGCTCTTTGCACTGCACTTGTGTGAGCGACTATGTATTTATTGTGTGTGTGTGTGTGTGTGTGTACCGCCATTTTGTTGTGTAAACTTATTTCGTGTTGAGTGGGCGGGCTGCGAGTTTGCGGCGCTGCTGTTGCAGCCATTTTGTAAATTTTATGTGTATTATATTTGCAAATTTTCGTTGTTTATTTATGCGCGAGAGCGCATTGCACACACCAGACACACAATCACACACGCAAGCACACACACACACAATCACAAACGGGGCTTTTCTCAATTTTGGGCTGTTTGCTCGTGTGCGTGTGTGTGTCTGTGTGTGGTTGTGCATAATGCACAAGCTTTTGTTGAACTTTGTACTTTAATTGCAATTGCATTTTAAGCCAACAGCTTTTGGGTTGTCGAGTTAAGCAACGCAACCAATTTATTAATTAAATAAATGCTAATTAGGGCGGAGCACACGCCCACTCAACGCTGCTTGTTACTGCCACTACGCTCACTAATTGCATATTTATGTATTTCAGTGCGCCGCTTGACTTATTGATTGCTTTATAGTTTGTGCTCATCGTGGCCCTGTTTTTGATGCCCCGTCAATTTATATTTGCAAAGGGATAATATGATTTATATAACAATATATACAAAAAAAAATTTTATTTTAATTTTAACATTAATGAATTGATAACGATAATGTTAATATCCTTTATATATAATATTTATATTACTATAAATTATTTAATATTATATACAAAGATTTCTGAGCCAGCCATATACCGTAAAGTACGTGGTATCTGCCAGTCGATCACTGGCGCTTGATAACTGCGTGCCCTGTTTATGCTGCAGTTGCTTTAGTTATTTCACTCAACTATAGTTATGGCTCCCTGGTTTCATATGCTAATTAATTTCACTTCATTCCACGATCTGTGGCATGCAAAATCAAAATCAAAATCAGAATCAAAATCACTTTTACAACAGAAGCTGCAAAATGGTTGCCGTAAATTGATGTGGCTTGCATTGATGCAGGTTGATTGCATTTGCATTGTTCGCAATTCAATGGTCGACCAACAACCGATTGCATTGATTGAGAAAATAGAGAAAATAGACTTAACTTACATGTGCTTTCCATCAAATTTTCAGCTGCGCTTGCTTCATATTACCCTCAGTTTTCAGCCTGTGGCGATTGGTGTTTTTACGTTATATTGGGTTTTAATTGTAGTCGTGTAGTTGAGGAGATACAACATAATTTGTTTACATGTCCAACTATAATATAAAAGATATAAATAATATGAATGAAATATGATTGTGGTATATTTTATTTGCAAACCGCTTTTTATGCTGCATTTAACTAAAATTTTAGTTTCAATTTATTTCAATAAACTGGGTAGAAACTTTAATTTTCTGAATATAGTTTTATGTTTTAAAAATGTGTGTTGTATATTTTTACAAAATTTTAAAAAAATGATTTCAAAAATTGAATAGTAAAATATGCCCAGCTACAAATCGATTATCATGTCATAAAAATATATATTTGTTTAATTTTCAAAGTTCTTGATTTTGATTTTTATAACATTTTTATTTTGGGCCCACTTTTGAAATCAATTGATTTTGAAAAATATTTTTGATAAAATTGCTCGGCTTGACTTTCAGCCCAGTGAATTGTAAATTGTACTCGAATGTCATTTCGCTTTCATGCAAGACATTTAGCATTACTTAAGTGCCAAGCACACAGATACACTCATCAGACACTTTGTGAAGTGTGTGCACACGCACTCACACACACTCGCACACACTTGCACATTTATTGTATTATGAATGTCTGGCACATACTCACAGTTGATACTTGAATTGTGCTCACTATTCGAATTGCTGTCTGCAATTTGCTAACATTTTCGTGCTGAGACGCAGCAGCTGACATGAAAAGTAAGAAAAGCATTTTCCATCAACACCCTCCCCTTGCCCCCTGCCCCGTCAAAGTGAGTACCCATTTCGAGTCACTCAAGTGCTGAACATCTTGAGAGGCTCACATCAGGCAATACATCAATCGATGCGTTACTTTAGCAACTTTCTGATGCTTCCATCACTTTATATATATATATATATATTTATGTATGTATATATTATATGTGTGTATATTGTGCGTTTTATTTGTTTTACAATTTTGTTCAATTATTTTAATGCAACAAATGTGTTGACTGTTCTAGCACGTACAACAAATTTGGCTCAGAGAAATTTGCGAGTTTGGAGGCCGAAGTATTTTTATGACTTTTACTTTTGCCAATTTACGACATACACACACACACACAGCCCATAACTGTGTCACTGGGTAGAACGAAAGATTGAGCATGTGGCGAGTGGGCGCTGGCAGGTTGCAATCTCTGAGAGACGTCACCGAGTTGCCACAAGAAATCAATCAAAAATGCCGCAACACAAAAAAACCAAAAAGCAAAGAAAATGAAAAAAAAAGGAACAAAAGGCGCAGCTCACGCGATGCTCATCAATTTGTGTGTCGTTGAAGCATGTCCTTGCATAAGTTCTCTTCATATATGATGATACCTGTTCCTGTGTGTGTGTGCCCGACTGTCTGTCTATCCGTCTTTCCCCCTGGCTTTTGTGTTTGCTTAGTGCAATGCAAACAAAGGACAATGCCGTGACGTGCCCAGTAACTGTGAGCTGCCTCAGCTGCAGTCAACTGTCATTGCACCCCCCCACCACCTACCCAACCCTCCCATCCACCCATCTCTCCTCTGCCTCTTGTCCTGCTTCTAAGCTTGTTGTTATTGCTGCGAGCATTGCCTTTGCAGCTAACACGACTGACACACTTTTCATGCTACAATAAGCCATTATAATGAATGTAACCAGAGAGTAAGCCAAAATACTAACACAATCACACACACCCCCACATAAACACACACACACAAACTCACACGTACAATAGACAACAGCAAGCCACAAAAATTGTGAAAATAGTAAACTGCAACACATTTGTTCATGACTTCGTAATGCCCTTTATTTTTAATGCATTTATCCCAATGCAATTTTCATCTATCAAATAACAGCAGCACAACAACAGCAACATATTTTTTTGTGGGTGTTGGTAACCGAAAATTACGAAATAATTCGGATTTGTTTTTTTTCTGACATATGATTGGACTAAGATACAAACTGGCAAAATAAAATTGCCAAAAATGTCTTAATAGACTGTGAAATAAAATTGTTTTTCTTAAAAAGCATTGTTTTTGATAATTGTGTATAAAATGGAAGAGTTAAAGGTTGTTTAAAGTTATAGATATGTATATATGAACATAAGAGTATAAATATACTAAAATTATATAGGATATGATTTATATGTTCCAAATAATAAATAATAGTTGTCATTGTGAAAAACATTAATTATTATTGTTATATTGGTTTTATTTTTCTGTAGATAGTTGTTTTATCCTATTTCTTATTATTATTATTATTTTTTTTTCTTGTGTACATAGTTGTTTGTCTTTTAGCTGTTATTGAGTAAGGCATCGTATTCACTTCGCTCCCAGCATACATGAAAATAAAGCGTGCATTATCTTCAAGTATATCTTTAACCTTGTTCATACGATAAAATTTACATGGCTCAGAATAAGCATCAATTGGATACACACACACATATACACACAGTCACACACCTTGAGAGGAACCACTTGTATCATGACTTTGGCTATTATTATTTACAACTTGGCTCTAGCCACATGGCTTCTGGGCACAAGGAGCTCAAATAATTGGCCTAGACGTGCACCTACAATGGCCCAAATCACATGTGGGCCATAAGACAAATGACAGTTGGGCATAAGGACAAAACTAGGCGGTTAGTTGGACAGTTAGATGGATAGTTGGATGGCCAGATAGATAGATTGGCTGGATGGACCAAAAGGGGCTTAGCCAACCCTCATTTGTCACGTTATTTTATAAACTGCAAATCTAAGACAGAAGGCTGTTGATGTTGTTGTTGGTCTTGTTCTTGTTGCCTTGTTATGTTGCTGGTCAATTTCGTTTGTAATCCCTTTGAGCCTGCACGCACACGCACACACACACACACACACACACATGTCAATGGCTGGGCGGAAGTGACAACTCTAATGCCAGCTTGTTTGTTTGCCTACATAATTGCCCTAGTTGATGGCTTCTTGGGTCTGTGCGGGTGCGGGTGGTGTGTGTGGTGGGGATGGTGCGTCGTCTCATTTGCCTAAATGCCGCATTGTTAGTCTTAGCTTTAGATTTGGCCTAAGCCTGACATGTGCTTTTATGTTTAGGTTGTTAGCCCCACACGCATTAATTATAAAAGACATGGGCTTCGACCAAGCCACAAAACTGCAGTTGGCATCGCCCAAACACTTGCAAAAGTTTCCGGCTTACAGTTTCGGCTCTCTTTTTGGCCATTAAAGTAATGGCTAAATTTCATTTGCCAGCTAACTGGCCCTGACTGCGGTTGCCCACACACGCTTAAGTTGCCTGCCAATTTGCCACGTCCAAAAGAGAAGAACGAAAATATAGAAAAACTGAATGAAAAACTGTCACTTTCGGGGCTTTAGATATCGCTACTATTATTGCTTGCCAGAAAAAGAAGAAGAAGAAGAAGAGGCCTGGGTTAGCACATCAGAAACGTCAGCAAGTTGACATTTCATCAGAGCAAGTACCGCAGTCGGGTTATGTTGCAGCACTGCGAAATGCTGCAGCAAATATGTCTGGAAATTACTATTAAGAGCCTAAAACCCCACACACTGAACTCCACCCCCACTCCCCCTCGAGCTCTATCTGTTTTGGTTGCTTTATTGAGCGCATGAAAACTTTAACATCTATATTTCTACACGCGTTCACAAAGTGAAAAGAGTATATTTGGTGTCGCAATTATGTGATTTCCACCCAAAATAATTAAATAGACCAATTTACAGATATTGATAAACTTCCAAGCTGAATATAATTTATAAATTAAAATAAAATAAAATATTGCACTGTTTATAAATAAATTTTTGTCAAGTCTTAAGTTTTAAAAATAATTTTAACATACTTATATTATTTATTTTTTAGTTAGAAAGCATCACACAGTCGCACTCTCCCTCAGCAATAACAACTTTTTTTTCGTCTTTTAGTCATTTTGCATATGCGGCGTATGCGTAATGCGCACAAAGGTCCTTTGAAGCACGACTCTTGGGTAACTCACACACACACACACACACACACACACATATAAACACGCACACACACACATTGCTTGCGTTCTTGACATTTATCGGGCGACTGTGAGGCTTGGTGATAGGATGGAAGCGAGAATATCTGAATTCTCGTATATGTGACAATGTCGCAGATTTCCAAATGCAGCGCACGAGTTTTGCATTTCAAATGTCTGCTGCAAGGATCTCTGATTGTGTGTTTCTGATGCTGACTTACTCATTCGTTCGCCCGCCCGCTCATTCTCTCATTCTCTTCAGCTCATTCACTTGATGCTTTAAAATTTAATTTGCTGCTTAAATTGCTTTCTGTGTGCTCGGCTGTTGCATTATGTAGCTGGCATATATTGCGCATACGCATCGTTGGCCAATAAAATTAGCAAAATGCAAACATTTATACAGAACGAAAACGATATTTTGATTCGAGTGTCTGTGCGAATATGTGTGCATATGTCTAACAACTGTTGTTTGTGTAAGCTATAAAAATATACAGATATATATCTACATATATGTCACGCACACACCAGGTGTGCACACACTTCTGTGTTATGTATTTATAGCGTGCCGCTCAGATTTCGCTCTGTATCAGTGCATGTGTGTCTGTGTGCTTATGCCAACTGACAAGCCAATTAAATTTGACATACATAATTAAGTAAAATTGCGGCGCGCACAAAAGAACTTTAAATATTAATTGGGCAGGTGCATAAATTTTTAATTAGCATTGAATTGAATTTATTACTTATTTTATACCAGCATCTTTTTGATTGGCCGGTGTCATTAATTTGTTCTGCACTTTTATTATTTAAAAATAATAAATTATGAGTGTTGTGAAGCAAGATTAAAACGTTGAGAATTTAAATGAAACCCGTCTTTTTTGGTATTACATAATTCACGAATATCAAAAAAGAATTCTTATGACAGCAAACAAAAAAGTTTTATATTTTATTTATAAATAAATATAATATTTACCATATAACAAATAACTAATTTATTTAATATATTCTAAAAAGGTACTATTTTATAGAAAATAAATTATTAAATTACAATAATATATTATATATTAATATAATAATATTTATATATGCTAAAACCCAGTTCACGGTTTCGGATAGTGTAAAAAGAATGAGCAATTTTTTCAAACAAAAATATTCTCTTAAAGAACTCGCCTGCTACTTTTCAAAGGTATATCAAATTTGAAAAACAGTTCGTCGTCAGTTTAATAATAAAAAATATATTCAAACGTTAGCAAAAATCCATTGAAAATTGAACAGAAAATCTACAACTGCAGCATATTATGTATTCATTTATTTGTTCAACTTGTCTAACCAAAAACACCTGAGTTTTCATATTTTTTCTATAAATAAAATTTCGTGTGTCAAAAATGAATATCGTATTTCATGGCCAGCAGCTCAAAGAGAACAAAGAATTTAAGCACTAGCAATTTCTCACGCATCCAAATTGCAAACGCAATAAATTCAACAGTCAGACGCATACATAGTATGCATATATGTATGTACATAAATACTGCGAATATCTGCACTGACATTTTATTCATTTGGCTGATCCGATGCTGGCTCATCTCAGTCACGGGCCACACGTGCTGACATCGACGCAGCCCGAATGCATCTTTGAGCAGCCTCAGTTGCCTTCGGCTTTATCACATTGCACATTGCCATGGTAATTCCTTTGCTTTTATTCATTTATTTTTGCCTGGTTGAGCTTTGTGCTTAATGCCATGCTATTAAAAACAAATTTATTACCTATAATTAAAATTCGTGCCACGCTAAAAAACAAAAAAAGCAAAAGAAGGCAAGTAAAAATACTTCACAATTTTTGCGGAAATTGTTGGAAATTGAGCGTGACAGGCGCGCAAAAAGTACGCGTTATTCATTTTTGCACAGTTTAAATGAAATTGCATAAATGCGATGATGAGGATGGGATAACGACGATGATGATGTTGATGATAGCCAAAGTGTGTCAGCTGTGCATCAAGCGTTTCAGCAAAGTGAACAAATGTGTGTCATATAACCGCTCGTTTATTAATACCTGACTTTCAGGCGTGCTAAAAAGTCGCGGCCCCAAACAAATTTTTGTGCCAGTCAAATGGCCGCACAGCCGGCACTGACGGGGCCAACTGTCCGGATGACTCATGCCAGGGCAGTTCTACGGAAAATCACTTTCGAATTGTTCACACTAAATGAAAATTTATTTGTCATTTTTCTCAGTGACATAAAAGTTGAAACTAATAATGTATTTGTTGATATTCTGAAATTATGACGTTTTTATTTTAATATTTCTATATTTTATAATATGACGAATCTTTGTGTTCAAAAAATGGAATACAATCTATAAAAAACGTAAATTATTGGATTGTTGGCCACAATTTACTTGGATTTATTTAGTGTATTAAATAACAAATATTTCTTAAAAAAAAACTTTTCTAGATTTTGTTGTAAAATTTAACCAACTAAAAATATTTTCTATTGTATAATTAATTTTGTTCAATCAGATATTATCACACACTTATTTATTGAACAGCCCACATAAAAATTGTTGGCTCTGGGCCACATTGCATTTGCATTTTTTTTGTTTGCATTTATTTCCCTTATTTTTTGGTTTTTTTTTTTTTTTGTCAATTTAGTGAATTTGCATTGTTTGCTGTGACCGATTTTCAATTATGATATGGCAATGGAACTGATTCGATTTCTGTACGTAGCCAGCTACCCAGTTGCCTCAACAGCGTTGCCGCCCACGCACAATGCGGCGTATGCGCAATATAGTTTCATGGCGGGGCAAAGTGTAATTTATGGGCCATACGTGGCGCGCATTTATTACGTGGCCAGCGGTGCACGGAGCAGCAGCCGTGTCAGGTTTTGGCTTTTAATGTGCATAATTAAGCATTAATTACACTCACGTCCCTTGCCCATAGCCTTACGTTCGCTTTCGCTGCGCCTCTCTCTCACTCTCTCTCTTTCACTTGGTTACTCTGTTTGCTTTTTTCATTGTTTGTTTTTACAGCGCGCATTTATCTCTCTCCCAGTTGCCACAGATCTATACTCTTCTTGCCGCTCTCTCTCTCTCTTTCTCATTGTCTCTAGCTCCCTCTCGCTCTTACGCTGCGGTCATTTAAACGACGTCCATTTGACCAAACTGCCCACCACCCACCGCAGCTACCACACTGACAAACAATTCCACAATTTAAGCATTTAATTGCAAATTTATTATGCTTATTTTGTGGGCAACACAATGACCATTTCATAATTGATTGAGCTGCTGCCCATATTGGCCCAAAAGCGAAAGTAGCCATAAGCTTCAACCCCTGGCCTCAAACAACTGACAGATGTGCATTTGTCATGACATAATGACCTTTATACGTTTGAAACATTATTGAGCGATAAATTTATACATAGCTTAAATGACAGAATGTAAAATAATATGATGTGATACCTTAAAAAGAGGAATGTGAAAGATGTGTGATAATAACTTTAAACAGAAAATTATACATAATTCAGGGTAAGCAAAATGCTTTAACTTAATCTGTAAATAAATAAATATTCGTGACTGGGTATTAGTTTAAAGTTTATGATACAATTAAAACATACAAATCTTAAAATAACTAAGCTACTTTTTTATGGGTATAGGTACAATTTATATTGTTTATATCTATTATTTTGGTACACTACCAAAAAAATAATTTCCCTGCTTTAATAATTATAATAGTAAAAATGTTTTGTACCTACAATTTTTGTTTAAATCCTTTAAAGACTATACCAATAAATAATTTCTTAATTATGAAAAAATATCCAGAGCAAGATAACAGTTTTTTTGTTTCGTTTATTTCTAAGCCATTTTTTGTTATACCCTTGCAGATGATGTAAATCCTTTCAATATACTCCTGTAAAAAGTTTTTGTATGAATATTAGTTTTATTTCTGCTTTTGTTCGTACCATATTTTCAGTTTGTTTTTGTGTTACCTTGTTCTCAATCTTATTCATGACCAGCTTATTATTGTTTTGCACTACTTTTGGCCAGGTTTTTCTTGCAATTTCATTCTCTACTGGCCAATGCTTGTTATTATTTGTATACTTTTTTTCTTTCATTTTTTCATTATTTTTCTAGCTTCTTATTCCTTTTTTCATATTTCGTTGACTTTCCGTCTCTGTTTCTCTTTGAAACAAAAGTCATTTGCGATGCCCATTGCCACAAGTAATTTAAAATGTTTCGCTCCAATTCGCCTTCAGGCAGTGCGATGTCTTTTTTAATGCTGTTTTTTTATTCTATTTTGCCTCAACGAAATTGTCACACGCTGCCGCAGTTGCTATGGCATCATTCTCCGCCCGCCCACTGCCCCACAACCACGCCCACTTTGACACATTCGCTGCAGCGCCTTTGAAGTTATATCCAAGTACTGCTGCTACTGCTCTTGGCTGTGGTTTTCCGTCCGTTTTCATCTGGGTTTTCTTGTCTCGCCTTACGTGACTGCCTCTTTCTATTTCCATCTCGCTCACCCGCTGTCTCTAGGCTTTTATTTGTCTTCAATTAACATTGCAACATGCCACTTGTGCCACATTTCTGTTTCTTTTTTTATACTTATATTTTTTGTGCCTTGTCTTGTTTCATTGGATTTTTGTTTTTTATTTGTTTTTGAGATATTTTCTTTGCGTTGTTTGGTTTTTGCCTTTTCAATGGCTCCCACAGTATGTCAGCTTATTTATTAGTTTTACTTTGCCTTTTCCCTCCCCCCTCTCTAATTCTCTCGTTCTTACTTATTTTTCATTTACAAGTTTTTCCTCTGTACTTTGTTTTGACAACGCTTCGGCTAATGAAAGCGCCAACTACAAAGCATATTTTTGCCTTTTCAACTTTTGCGCTTTTATGCAATGCCGCCAGCTAGTTGTTCCGAAGAGGGGATTGGGAAGGTTGAGAGGCGCCCAACCTGCTCTGAAACTGTGTCAAATGCAATATTATTATTTATGCTTTGGCGTTTCATTTGCCTCCTTCGCTGTTTTTCTCTCTTTGGTTTATTTGCCTTGCACTTTGTGTAATTGACAAGTTTGTTGCATACTTTTGGGTCGCTTGCCAATAATTGCAAATGGGTCTTTGCTCGGGCTTTCCAATTGACTCTGCTAAAAGTTTTGCCGTAGATTTCCGTTTGCCATCAAAGCAATTGAGATTGAAATATGTTGACGGCTTCTGTATAAGTCTATTTTTTATGGTCTTAATTAACTAGAGCACAGCCAAAGTTTTTCTCGACTCTTACGAGGGTGTCCTCGGAAAAGCTTTTGTGTATAAAAAGTTGAACACTCTTTTAGCTATAGAAAGCAAGTAGCAATAGAAAACATTCCTTTCTTGTTTCAGATGTACAAACAGTACTTGTTTCAAAAAGTTTGAGGCGTATAACATTTGAATTAAGAATTCGAAAAGCTTCGTTATGGATAAGAATTGGAAGGTGAAAAGAAAAATAACCAAAAGATGTTGGTAAATTGGTTATTATTAATTCTTTAATAACATTTAAGCTGTTGAAAAACACACTATTTTCTTTGCTTAACGTATATAGTATATTTAATACCGCTACACTGATATTATGTCCTTTTAATCCTATCTTTTAAATATATCAAGCTAATGTTGTATTATAGTTGAGTGTCATTATTATATCACCCATTTTAAGCAGCTTCTTGCTTCACTTCTTTCTTCTTACTAATAGTTTTCGATTCATCTTTTACTATACTAATAATTAGAGATTGATAAAAGTTTCTTAGATAGCTTATGGTATTGCTTCTCTCAACGCTTCTTCCATGCCTTTTATAAGCGAGCCTTTTATTTAGATTTTGACGATGATTGAAGTTTCTTCTCTTGTAATTTATTGTTAGTTCTTAAATCGCTTCTCTTTCCTTTATAGAATAATAGAATAGAATAGAAAACGCTGTCCAAAACTTTTATTATGCTAAAATTCTCGATGCAGATTCCATTAGTATGTCTCCTATTATGTCCTGTTAACTTTATAAGCATAAGTGTCATGACAGTAATTCCTAACAGTACTTGTTAACACCTGAGTTGGGCTACACTGCGCTTTGCTAATGACTCACTTGAACATGGTGTCGCACACAGATGAGCACATGAGCCGCTAATGCAGCTAAAAACGCAATCAGCGGCACACGTTGCGTATACTTAATCTGAACAAATGAAAACAGCTGACGGCGGCGCTTAAAATGAGTGTCGAGTGCCGCGTGTTGGTTGCAATGCAAATGTTTGCGCAATTTGCACCAATTGTTTTCTTTCTTTTTTTTAAAGCGCATTAAATGTAAATGACTCACCTCTCCCTCTCCCCCTCTCTCTTTTACACACACAGGTCGCACACACAATGCCAACTATGCGCTTTATCACAACGGACAGCCGGCAACGGCGGGCGTTAAACAGTTCGCCGAGACGGGCAAGACGGAGCTGCTGGACAGCAATGCCGGCGAACAGCAGCAGCAACAGATGCAGATGCAGGCACAGAGCTCGCTGACAGCATCATCATCAACAGGAGCAGCAGCAACGGGCTCAGCGCCGACATTGGCCGAGCGCAGCGTGTTTGATGAGTTCAGTCTGCCGGCGATACAATTGGGCGCGGGGCGAAGCGAGGCGAAGCTGTTTGTGGACAGCAATCACAGTTTGGTGTCGCTAATGACGCGGATTGTGCCCTCGCCGGATTGGTTTATAGGCGTCGACTCGTTCGAGGTGAGCAGAGGAAATGTGAAATCAATCAAATGAACCCCTCCAAAAATTGTTCCATTTTGCAGCTTTGTGTGGGTGGGTCATGGATTGACACCGTTACCGTTGAATTGGATCCACTCGATGCGGGCACCGACAATGGCTTCACCTTCACCGCACCCAACTGGCCAACAGCGCCGCAGGGCGTCATCTATCGGATCACCTCACGCTATCCAGCACATCCGGCGGGCAGTTTTTACTATCCAAAGAGCAAGCGATTGCCGCCCATTGCCACGTTCCAGTTTATCAAGGTAAGAACAAGCAGCTGCTGCTCTTGAACAAAAAAACAAAAAAACGAAGCTTAAACAAGTTAATTAACTGCAAATTAGCAGTCAAAATGTTGCCCCCGTTTACAGCCCTAATGACTTTTCATGTGCGTCCTTCAAGCCCCACAACCCGAAAAAAAGAACAAAAAAATAAAATCAAAGTGCTAATGAGCCATTAGCATTACAATGGCGTCAAACATGTGTAATGGCCTTGCGTGTGTGTGTGCTCGAGGGACCACAGCATATTCCTGTGGCTGCGTGTTAATGCGCTTTATAAATCAGCTGCCTCAGCCACGCAGCTGGCGCGCAGAGGGCGAAACAAAAAAATAAAAAACACAAATATAAACGCGAGCAAAAAACCTTACAATAAAATGTGTTCAAAAATATTGCGCTAATTTAATTTAAATGAGATGTTTAATGCGGAACACTGGCACAATCGCAGTTGTAATGAATATTTTGGTGCTCTCATTATTTGTAGTTTCTCTGACTATTTAGGTGAAATTATAATTAAATTATTTACTGTACTTAGTGTGCCATATTAAATTATAAAATTTAATATATAGTATTTTCTATGGACATTTCCAACTTAAATAGTTAATTAAAATCCCCTATGACTTAATTTCTTTGTTTACTCAAGTTTCAAATATAAACTATTACAAACTATTACCAACAAATATTATCCAAATATCAAGTCAATTTTATCATTATTCTTTATTATTAATAAACGAAACGAAAGTCTTTCAGTCAAGAGAGGACCTCGGTCTTTCTTTAGAAGAATTCCCGAATACCCCCATCAATTTCTTTATATTAAACCATTCTAATATTTCTGTTTAAGCTTAGATAAATTCGCTAGTCAATTAAAGGTTCAGTTGAATTCAATAAATTATTTCTAAATCGCCGTTTCGTTATCTTAGTTATATTATCCCCGTTTATCATGGCTACCGCCACCCACCACATTAAAGGCCACATCAGGGAACGCATTTCCATTGCAGTTGGCCTTAATAAGCGTCAATCCATTAGTTGCCACAAATCGTTAAACGTGAACGTGAACCATTTCAGTACAATGCTAATGCAAAAGTTCCAAAGGTCTTACCAGAAAAAAAACGAACCCTCAAAGAAGCAGAAACGGCAGCAACAGCCACTAAAACCGCCTGCACGCACACACATACACACACATACACACATAGGCAATTCAGGCATTGTAATTATATTGCTGGACGTACGTTCAGAAATTGCGGCACTTACACTCACAATGCACAGGACCTTAGCACTACACTGCGAAAAAAAAAAATTGAGAAAAAAATTGTATGCTGAACCATGAAGTACTTTAATGAATTTAATTTAAAAATTAAATATCATGCTAAATTTTTGAAAATATTTTATGTCTTGTTTCTTATTTAAAAATTTAATTTATACTTAATTCAAGAATTCGTTTTAGAATTTTTTATAGATTTCTATCAAATGCAAATTTTTCTAGTAGTTAGACAAGCATTTTTCTTTAGATCTTCCCAACCGCTTATCAAAATTGCTTTAATGTGCTTTATTTTCACTATGAAGTTTTTCATTAAATACAAAGTTACATACATTTCTCAATTTTTGGAAATATTTTCTCTACCTTTTTTTTAGTGACTTTTTTATTGTTATTCAAAAAAAATGTTTTTTATGCATAATTTAAGAATTCATTTTATAATATGAGTTTATTTCTATTTAACAGGGCTAGATAAAGGAAAATTTGTATAGTAGTTAAACGTGAATTTTTCTCCAGGTGTACCCCCATCTCCCCCAACTTAGATTCGTCGTCGTAGCCGCTCATCAAAATTGCTTTTATGTGCGTCTCTTGGCCGCACATAAAATTTACGCCCAGCACTGTTGGCAGATGTTTCGACTACGTTTGCATAGTTTAGTTGCCCGAACGGGGGGCTGAACGCAGCTCTCGGCGTGGGCGTGGCACTAACTCGGTACGTGTGGTCATTATTCTTTATTTGTTGGCCAGCTTCAACGCCAGTTCGTTGCCTCTTGTTCTTTCTGTTTTGGTGGTTGCTCGAGCTGTGATTGTTGTTGTTGCTTTTATTGTAACGCCTTTTTGACACTACTAATTCTAGTTTTATTTTCTATGGTTGAAGGCGTGGCATTGTGAGTCGACAGGGGGAGTAAAGGCCCTAAAAATGTCTACTCTTTTTGAATGCTCTCACTTTGGGTATATGTGCTATGCATAAAGTATAGTTTTATAAATTGGAAATATTAATACATATATATTTTCAATTTTAATAGAAAACTGTATATAAACTTAATAAATTGAATTTATTAATTTTAATGAACCCAAGAATTTGAATTTTCGTTACAATAAATTTAGGATTAAATTTATAAAGATATATCCAAGTATAGGGAACTTGAATCAGGAATTCCTGGTAACCTAACTTTATAAAGGGTATTTAGAGTTCTATATAGGGGCTTTTTTTCATATATTTAGCTTATATTTGGCCACTTTTGTTTATGCGCAACGAAATGGAAAGTTATTTACTTACGAGAAATGTACGTCTGCTTCAATTTTATGGCCAAGACATGTGGACAGCCGGCCCGCTGTTCGGGGTAATTATGTGTTGATTTGGTTTGGCATTAAATTCTTAAATTTGTGAAATGTTGATGTGAATGCCAGAAATGCTTTGTGGCGCATGAAATCTCGGATTGGAATGGAATGTGCCGAGTCCAAACAGAGACTGAGACTATTACTGAGCTGTTGCCTGTGGATTTGGATGTGGGTCTGTTTTTGTAATCCACAAGGAATTTCACAGTGTTTGTTGTCCGGATTATGTGTGCATGTGTGTGTATTTTAATGCCACAAAAGCAACACGCGGAGAGCTGTGCGCTGTCGACGCTTTTGCAAAAAGGTAGCCCCCGATAAGCTGCGGGCCCAAAGCGTTGCAAAAACAGGGCCAACAACAATGTGGCAATAACAATGCGAGGCGCTCTATATAGAAAATGACAGCAGCCCAAACAAATAAATTAAAATGCGCGACAGCGCGCCAACAAAAACTTTTTTCTACTCTTATTTTTTTGTTTTGTTTTTGTTTTTGTTGCTGTGCCATGTTCCTCTAGCCACTGTCACAGACCTTACCATATATATAGCTATCCCCCCATCGGATACCCTTTGCACACACACACACCTGACGTAAACTCCTATTCTCGGCTGTGTCTGTGTCAATATTTGCCACAAATTGAAATTAGCAGCGCGTTAGGCGCACCTGTACTCATGCTAACACACACACACACACACACACACACTCATGCAACTGTTTTGTGTTTTGTGCTAAGCATTCACTTTGCTCATGCCGGGCACATAATCCGCGTAAATTAATATGCTGCACACATGTGTGTGCTTGTGTGTGTAAGTGTGTGTGTATTTAACATTTGCTTTGCCCAGTCTGAAAATTCTGTCATTTTCCATTTTGCAGCTAAAGGAATACGAACTGAGCGAGGTATTCAACATTGCCGAGGATGATCGCAAATATGAAACAGTCCAGACACAAACCCACCTGGATGCCGAGCACAATCACGTCGAGATGAACAACGAGCTCTCCGCCAGCATCGAGCGGGAAAGACAGAGGGAGCGGGAACGGGAACAGCAGACACCGTTTAATGACGAAAGGCAACGTATTCGCACCCAGCTGCTGGCCAAAATGAATCCCAAGTGAGTAGAGCAAAGTGTTTGGGCTTTAATTAAGATGAAATTAGGGCAATTAGTAGCAGAATTTAACGCTAAAAGGAGTGTTGAATAAATTATTATAGGAATGGCAGTGTTTTTGAATAGCGGATAGACTGTTCTATTTTCTCTATTCTATTTGGGGAAATAAAATATATAATGGCGCACGTAACACTTATATATGCATATATATATATAAATGAAACATGCTTTTAAAAAAATTTTATTTTCAAAAATGCATAATATGCAAATATATATTTAATCTATAGGACAGGTGAAAAAATTTCATAAAACGTGAAAATCGGTTAATTTTCTAGAAAGTTGTGGACTTTTGTATTATGGCAGCTATGAATTCGAGAGCTTTACTTGTCAAAATTTTTGTGATGATTTTTGACCAAACATTTGACTCTCTCAGAATCACTTTTAATGGTGTTTTTTATGCAAATTGTGTCAGATACAATTAAAAATATAAATTCGTAATTCTAAATTTTGACAAAAAATTTTTTAAGCGAGGTTTACATGATTTTGATTTAATCTATCGAATTTTGGTTAGCTTTAAAATTGTGTTTTATCGATTATTTTCTTGTAAACGATTTTAATAGCAACCATCTCACGGATTACCTTGTTCGTACTGTATATATTTAGCCCGCAGCTTAACCTGACTATACATATTATTATTGTACACACACGATAATTACAAAAAGCCAAAAATAGGCAAATGATTTATTAACAAGCACGATAAAAAAACGATATAATGACAGGCAAAAACCAAAAAAAGGCCGCATGACTAATGCTTAATTTACTAGTTCCCCCCTCAACTTAAATGCGACGATTTATAAGCTATGCGACAGAGCTTAACATATATAGTTTGATATAGGTAAATACAACTATAAGCTCTTTGGGTACACGTGACGTATGCGCAATGCGAATGCAATTCGAAGCTGGGAATCCATCTGCAATAGATATGGCGCTGTGAGCTAAACATCAATTTGCCATACTTAACATATGCGTCAGGTGTTTGCCTCTGACGTGGAAAAGTGCTTGCAACACATTTAAAGCAGCTGCCAGCTGTAGTAACAGCAACAACAAACAAAAGCTGCTCTCAAGCACACTTCAAAGCACATTACACTACCCGGGCAAACAGGGCTGTGGGTTGCCTGGTGTCGGGAGTGTCGGGGGTGTCGGGGGTGTTTTTCGCCTAGGACGCCGACTGAGACTGAGACCGAGATCGTGGCACGTAGCTGGGCTAATGCTGCAACTTTAAAAAGCTCGCATCGAAACGAAGCAGCAGCAAAGAAAAGACGAAGAAAAACTAGAAAGTGAGCTCAAGACGAGTGTGCGAACTAGGCGATACCCTGTAATCAGTTACGAGCTATCGAAACCTAAGAAAAAAACGTATTCTAGCCCAGATTTAATTGGTTTCGTATTAATTTTTAAAGTTTTAATGCTTAAAAAATAAATGTTAACATAAAAATTAATTTAAGTAGATTTCGCGAAAATGAAAAAATATATATTTAATAATAAAACCTTGAATTACGTATAGAGAGAATTATTTAAATAACTTTCAATGCTAACCAAGCTTATATATCAAAGTTGTTTTCCTTCGCCTGTCACATACCTTCTCACAATTACAATATACCCCGTTTTTGGTCACATGCAATGTGTACAGGGTATTAAAAAATTGTGCCAGAAAACTAAAGACTGAAATCCAACTCAACATGGTAGGGACAGTTTTGGTCGACGTGCCTGGATACGTAACGCAAACTACAACTAATCCAGTGCCACGCCCACCCAGCGTGTTGGCGAAGTGGATTTTTGGCACCATTGGCACTGGTAACCTGCATATTTAATGACAGGCAGGTTGCCAGGAAAGCGCCAGCGAGGCGAGGGGTAAACGGGTGCCGTAGCAGAGTTTTTAAGGCGCGTACGTGTTCGAGTGCCAGCTGGCTAAACTGCCGCTGGCCATGCGTGGGCGTGGCAGAGCTTTAACGGCAATTGGCAAGCTGACAGCAGCCCCAACAGCCCCAGCAGACAACGCACCAAAACCGGCTCCGACAGTGTAATTACTCGCAATCTTATCAAAGGCTTCGCTCGACATTTCGATGTCCATAAAACCGTAGTCCAATAGTCCACACACAAAATACAAAGACACATGAATCACCAACAAGCGACAAGAACCACATGAACACCTAATGCAACAATTGCAATAAACGCAGCAGCAACTGTTGCAACAGGCCCAAAACAAGCACGGCTGCTGCATCAGCCTCCGATTCAAATAAACACCGACTAGGAGATACCCTGAACCTCGTAACTTTACTCAGTGGATTCGCTTGGCCCACACTATAAAAAACTAAATTCTGCTTTTTCAATTCATAAAATAAAAATTCTAGATTATTTTCAATTTAATTTTATTACAAAAAAAAAAACTAACTCAATTTTTAAAAAATTGTTCTTGTCTTTCCATTGAAATTATCAAAAAAGCCCACTAATTTTTAAAGGAAAAATTGCATATTTTTCTTGTACTTCTGAAGGCAATAATAATTATTTATTTATCTGTTGGTCTTACCTGCTTAGTCATAAGAGTTAAATTAAAAGAAAACCTGTTGTCAACTTGACAACTATGACGTCTGAAAGTTATCGGTTACAATACGTGAGCTTAATAATTTTTACCCCCAGGCACATGGATATGGCTGATTTATCTATGACTATCTTATCTGCGTAGGTGTTGACCAGCTTGTGAGCCTTATAAAAGTAAGGCGGGGGCCTGCCAATGCCAACAGTTTAGTTAACTGCGTTCACTTAAAAACATCAAATAGTCTAAAATAAAACTACCAAACATGTCTTCGGCGTCAACGATGGTGATTATTGGAGCTAGTGCAAACAATGAACTTAGAAAAAAACAAAAGAAAAAACAACAATTACGAATGTCGAGTAAGCTACATCTTAAATACATATATATAAATGTAGGTTGTTATCTAAAAAATTAATGTAATTTGTAGAGCCAGCAGCACAACAAAAACAACAAAAACAACAACAACAACAAAAACAGCAACAACAACAGGAACTTAAGCCAAATGCCAAGTTCCATAGTTGCAAAATTAGCTGAAGAAAAAAAAACACAGTTTTTGGCAGCTATCTTATCAGTTAACTAGCGAATATTTGTAAGGATTTATGGCATGAAAATACATTTGCAATGACATAAACATTAGACTATAAATTGGCGGGGTCGCGATTCTAAAAGTTTAGTTAGACGACACAACGAAATCGCAGCGGAACGTGAGAAAAAAACGAAATAAATATAAGAATAAAATGGATCGAACAACGACAACAACAATCGAGGAAATTAGCATAAATGGTGCAACGATAAACGAAACTTTAGAAATCGCAACAATCAAGACGACGCCAACGCCACGCGAACATCATCATCACAAGCATCGTCATCATCATCATCATCATCGGCATGAGGCATCCACATTAACCATAACTGATGTCAGCGACGGCCTGGACAATCCTGGCTTGGACATGTCAACGGAGCAGCCACAACAACAACCACAATATGAACACAATTGCGACACAGCACCACAGTTGAACATGCCACCACCGCTGCCCACCTCCAGCCCGCCCTATTTAACGCCCACCGAGGAAGTGGAAGCGATTATGTGGCTAACGGATTTGGATGCGCCACCAGAGCAGCCGGCGCCAACAGCCACACAGCCGACGCCACCACCCTCACCCACCTTTCAGCCATCTCAACTAACAGCAACGGGAACCACTTCAACAACAGCAGCAGCCGCCACCGTTAGGGAAACAGCGCTCATCATAGAGAGTCAGCTGAAAAATTCCTCATTTGCACCAGCAGCTCCTGCAACCACTGAGGAGACTGTTTGGCTAACCGATTTGGATTTGAAACCCGCGTCGCCAGCGGTGCAGCAGCTGCCACAGCCAACAGCAACACCACCACCAGTGGCGAAGACTCCACCACCAGCTGCCGTTACGCAAACGGAACTCGTTTTGGAGGTGGAGCTGCCAAAGACTGTGACACCAGCACCACTTGCACCACCCTTAATACTAGTTGGCGCCGTCTCTGCGGACAACACAGATGCACGCAGAAAGAGCTACAGAGTCAGCACAGATTTAACCGCCGAACCACCGCTAAAGCCAAAGAAACGTTGTTGCTGCATCATTGCCTAAAAACTATTTTTATATAGGAAATATGCCTTAAAAACGGTTTACAATTCAAGCAATCAACTTTTCATGATAACATAAAACATGTATATTTAAAATAAGAAAGAATATTAAAATATATAAAAAAAATATATATAAATATTCAATTTGTATTCAATTTAAAAATATATTTACATAATAATTTATTCACTTGATACAAAACTGTCTTATGTACATATTGCTGCGTCACAGTATTTAAAAGTCCATTTCTAGATAAGAATTTATCTATTAATAAATTTCGGCCACAAATTGATTAGGGCTACTGTTAATTAACATGCAGCGTAACAGCACAAAATGTTAAAAATATTTATAACATTCTAAGTTCTGCAAACATTTTAAAGAGCCAAAACACAAGTTTCTTCTCGCTGGAATTTGACATAGTACGAAAATAAAAATGCCAATTTTTTCGACGCTTTAAAAACTGAAATTAATATCTATTACATAAGCACCTGTGCGTAGTTAACAGAACTGCAATATTTAGCATTTGGTGTTGTAGAAACGATATTGGATGCAATTCTATTCAATATGTGTCCGACTGGTCACAGTCAACGTTGACAAAGCTTTGCTTATCAGCAAGTGAATTTAAGCCAACTCCACCGTGCGCCTATCTTATCACTGGGCCAACAAAATCACCGTCGCTGACAGAATGTAATTGATAATTAATTAGCTGTGGCCACTCACGGGGGCTACTCCAACGTGGATGGCCATTGCGATAAAACACTTTACCGTAGTCAGTCAGCGGTCAGTCAACGGTTGCTGAGATACAGTCGAGGATTGCGCGATGCCACCACACGGACCCGGACACGGACACGGACCCGGACCCGGCTTTCGAGGACCTCCTCCTCGCGCCAATGTCAATGTGGATGTGAATATTGGCGCACGGCCGCCACCAATAGGCGTGGGCATTGGCTTTGCCCCGCCGCCAGTTGTCATTGGCGGGCCGCCAGTTGTCATCGGTGCTGCACCACCGCGACCGGTCATTGTTGAAAACTACGGACCGCCCCGACCCACCGTGGTGGCAACGGGAGTACAGCAGCCCGTGGCCGCCGTCTACACGCAGCCAGAAGTTTGTTGTTGTGTAATTCTCTAGACCAAGTTGTGTTTTGTGTGTGTTAACTATAATATCCAACATGAATATCTACTATATATATGTATATATATATTTATATACCACATCATTATCCTATGTTATGTGGCTGTTAATAAATTGTTAAGTTTTGTGAGCGCAAACGTCTAGAATTTTATGGGAATTTTGAGAAACAACAAATTTAACTGTGTTATCTATTTCTTTATCTAGACTTATGAGTTAAACGGTAAACGGAATTCCCCCAATGTGAATGGGGATTGTGTTTAAGAGCTTGCTCTATGGTAATTAGTTAGTTTTCAAGATAAGAACTGTGAGTGATAGGTGAAAACTATGCTTAAAAGTTTAAAATTACAGAATTTAAAATGATAAATATTAATAATAATTATTGATTAGATGTTTCAGTTTAAAAATAAAATTTCTGGTCCAAATTCATGTCAAAAATTTTCGAAGATATACCCTAGTGTTCCTATATAAGGATAGGTCTCAACTTTACCCAGTCGTAACTTTGCCAAAACTCAACCGATTTTGATGAGGTAGGTCTTTTTGTTCATGGTTCGGTATCTAGATTAATTCTACATTTCAATTTAAAAATAAAATTTTTGGTCCAAATTCATGTCAAAAATTTTCAAATACATACCCAAGTGTTCCCATATTAGGATAGGTCTCAACTTTACCCAGTCGTAACTTTGCCAAAACTCAACCGATTTTGATGAGGGAGGTCTTTTTGTTCATGGTTCGGTATCTAGATTAATTCTACATTTCAGTTTAAAAATAAAATTTTTGGTCCAAATTCATGTCAAAAATTTTCGAATATATACCCTAGTGTTCCCATATTAGGATAGGTCTCAACTTTACTCAACCGATTTTAATGAGGATGGTCTTTTTGTTCATGGTTCGGCATCTAGATGAATTCTACATTGCAGTTAAAAAATAAAATTTTTGTTACAAATTCATGTCAAAAATTTTCGAATATATACCCTAGTTTTCCCATATAAGGGTGGGTCTCAACTTTACCCAGTCGTAACTTTGCCAAAACTCAACCGATTTTAATGAGGACGGTCTTTTTGTTCATGGTTTGGTATCTAGATGAATTCTACATTGCAGTTAAAAAATAAAATTTTTGTTACAAATTCATGTCAAAAATTTTCGAATATATACCCTAGAGTTTCCATATAAGGATATGTCTCAACTTTACCCATTTGGAAGACTGTAATTATTTTCATTTAGTTTATTTATATTTTATATAAACAAAATGCAAATTTTTCGACAAAAAATGTTCAGTTGAAATTGAAAATTTTCTTGTAAATCAATTTGATTGCTTTTATGATTTTGTTAACTAGCACAGAACATACATGCACGATTTCTTGTGTCTTAATACACACACACACACCCACACTCACGCGCGAACAGAGAGATTACACATACGCCACGTTAGCTGTTAGCTGTTGCAAGGTGTTTTGTGCTGAGCGCGTTTCTTATTTCAGCACGTCAGCTGTAGACAATTTCAATTTAAATTTGCCTTTTGCAGTGCGCCCGTGTGTGTGTGTGTGAGTGTGTGTGTGTTGTAACTGGCCCCAAAAAGCGGCAGACGCGGAAGAGCCAGGCCAGGCCATGCCACATCAGGCCAGAGGTAGAAGCAACATTTGCTGTGCCGCCGTCAGTTTCCTTCCTTCCGTCCTTCCTTCCTGGCTGACTTCCGTGTTTTGTTTCCTGCACTTTTCGTTTATTTGCATACACATGCCGAGTATTCCGTATATGCCGTGCAAAATCGCGCATATAATAATGAAAAATGAAATCAAACAGAGGGGGTTGGCAAGGCGGGGGCGGCAGCGGCAGCGGCGGTGGGGGCGGGGCATCGCTCGAAAAATGCCAAGTAAATTGGCGAAAATATTGAAAACGTGTAGCGCGAGTCTAAAGAGTCCAAACGAGTCGACAGTCTTAAAAGCCTCAAAAGCGTCGAAAGTGCGGAAAAACTGCGGAAAAGCGTGGAAAACACAGTCGCCAGAGGCTGCAGCTGCTTCAGCCTCTGCCGACTCAGACGACAGTCGACGACTGCTTGGCAAAAGTAATGAAGAAAATTCCCCAAATTGAAATTACAAATATTTCTTTTTTCTTTTCTCTTGAGTAAGAAATTTGTCCCAACATGCGCACATGTGTATGTGTGTGTGTGTATGAGTGTGTGTGTGGGTGTTTGTTGAATGGCAGTTATTAGCAACAATTTGCGTTGATCATGTTTATGGCAATTACCGTTAGATGAGCGCGTCAAACTGTGGCAAGTAAATGTTATTTCATGAGCAATTTGCGTGGTCCCCCAAGGACGCCCACAAGTATGCAACAAATATTTAAATTCCACTCGAATTTCTGATATGTGACAACATTTCTGAACGGTAACTGAAATAACTTTGAAGAGCCATATGTTGCACGGCTGTTTATAACATTAAATGCCAGGTTTTAAAAAGATAAATTGAGAAATATAATTCCACAAACAGGAACTAAGATAACAGCATTTTTTTTATAATAGTGAAATGAAACTTTTGAATATATAAAAATAAATGGAAAAATTGTATACAGCAATTATACAAAAATTATGCAAAATTGCGTTTAAATAACTTTTTTTCCGATCAATAGCTTAAATGGTCAATGGGCTCAGTATAGTAAAAGGCATTTAAATAATTGTTTTTAATTCTATTGTGTTTAATATATAAAAATCGAGATTCTTTAATTTAATTGTTTAATTTAAACTTTGTAGACTGTATTCCGAAAATTTGTTTTACATTATTTTAAAATATTATCTATAATTAATTTTAATATAGCATTTTCTAATCATTAATTTAATTTTTTTTTACTTTTTTCATCCACCTACAGCTTTAATAACAGCCAACAGCCTGGTCAGGTCAATGTGGTGCCCAAGAATGATAAGCATGCGCTGATGCAGAGCATTGCCAGCAGTTACAGGCGCAACGATGCGGCCAATAACAACATAACCAGCTACTCGGCAAAGGCCACATCCTCAGCCTCTGCCCCAGTTGCTGGCTCTGCTTCTGGCTCCGGCTCAGGCTCAGGCTCGGGCGCTGGGTCGACGCGACGTCGCGCATCGTTGGCGGCGTCGAAGCGACGTCGCGACTGTCGCGTGAGCCACTGGTCCGAGTGGACGGCCTGCAGCAAGAGCTGCGGCATTGGTGAGATGCATCGATATCGCAAAGTCATCAAGCACGGCAAGCGCGGTGGGCGACCCTGCCCGGCGCTCCAGCAGTCCAAATGGTGCGGCACCGAACGCAACTGTCACGGGCCGCAGAGCTATTTTAATTGGTAAGTGCAGCCGCATGGCCCTAACCCCCAGTTCCCCAGTTCCCCACTCCCCCAATCCCCCAAACACTCGCTCGTAGTCAAATATGCATTTAATTTTTTCAATAATGACTGCAGGTCCGATTCCGACACATGAACGCGCTATGCAGCAGCAGCAGCAGCACAGGCCATATAAATATAATTTTAATTTAAGGCGTAAGAATTGCTTTTTGTGGACAACAGTAGAGACAGAGACCCCGCAGCGAGGAGACCAGAGGCAAACGAACCCAACAACTGCTGAGCGATTTTAATTTAAATTTAGATTACGATACGAAATTGAAAATTGATTTTAAAAGTCCACGCAAATGCAGACAGTCAAATTTTCGAAATATTTAAAAAATAAAACCAATTAAGAAGAAATTGAAAAATAATGAAAATGAAAATCATGAAAATTGCATATGAAACCGAAGACTACTGACAATATTTAAAAAGGATTTAAAAAAGAAACAACCTAAAACACACATTTGGCTACAAAAAAAAAAACTATACAAAAATTGTATGCATAATTTTTAAGTTCTTTTATTGAGTTGCTTAAGCTAATTTTATTGTATAAATCAAGCAAAACTTTCAACATATGTGTCATATATATATATATATATAGAACAAAAAATAATAAACAAAAAAACTTTATGGTAGACGTACAAATTTAAGCGAATGCGAGGGTGGTTTAATAAATACAACAAAATTAATAAAAATAAATAAATAATATTATGATATTACTAAAATCAAAACCCAATATTTTAAATTTTCTTTTAATTACGTTGTGATTTGTATTTTTCAACAGTTACTTATTGAACCACTCTCGCACACCAATTAACTGAATCAAATACAAAACAAAAAACATAAACAAAGCGTGAACATTTGCGTAACCAAACAAGGTAAAAACACAAAACCCAAACAAAAAAAACCAAAAAAAAAAAAAAAATACACACACACACATACACTTTTGAACTATAGTGGTATTGAAATGTGTGTGCGTGTGTGTTTGTGTGTGTAACAGCAATTAAGCTAACATTAGATGTAAACTAAGTTAATTAAACTTTAACAGAATGCAATAAAAGTAAAACAAAAACAACAACAACAGCAGCACTCGATTTAAATCTAGTTTTTACAGTACCTACAACAAGTTCAATTTGGATTCAATTTGGGTTCCACATTGTCAAAAACAGCACCACAAATAGTTTGAGAGCCACAACTGTAGTTGGCAATCCAAAATGCCACAAAAGACCAAATAGTGTGACAGTTTGAGAGCCATTATGTGGTAGTTAGAGAAAAAATTTGTGACTTAAAATAATTAAACTTGAGTTTAGATGCGACAAAAAGGAGTTGACAATCCTTGATTGGACAGTTTTTGAGGCAAAGCGAATCGAAATTGGATCACTGGATTATATAGCTTATCTAAATTTGGGCCAAGTGGTCCACAGTTTGAGAGGCACAAAATCAAGTAAAAATATATACTGAAAACAATTTCATAACAATTAAATTGAAAACAGTTTGAGAGATTTATTCCTAGCTATAACCTGAAAGGCAGTCTGGCACTGGTTTTTGCAAAAAATTTAATTAGTTTGGGAGTCACTAACTTTTTATTTTTCAACAGTTTGAGGAGCACAAGCGACAAAAAATAAAGTAAAGGAACTCTTAACACAGTTAACACAAAAGCGAAAAACAAACCCTTTTTAATATAGTTTTGATTGTTCAACAGTTTGAGATGAACTGCTTTGTTTTCTAAAAGCCACACAGAGTTTTGACAGCTGAAGAGTTGGGGAGGCACAGGTAGAGCCCAATAAAATGTAAAATAAATCAAATGAATGCAAAATGCATTCAAATTAAAATGTAAAACACATAAATGATGTAATAAAAACAACAACAACAGCAACAATATTAAACAAAGAAATGAAGAAGCAAAAAACGTAAGAAATTTTGTAAAATAAACAAAACATCCAATAAAAACCAATGCATCGTAAACTGTACTCGTACACTAAAAAGAATTTCTCTTGTCTTTGTTGCGCCTTTTCACCACCCACGGCAGCATCAACTTCAGCATGCCGGACAGCATAATGCAACCGCCGGCAAAAGCAAAGGCCGCCAAATAGCCGCCGGTGGTATCGACCAGAATGCCGCCCAAGGTGGTGCCAAAGAAGACGCCCAGGCCCATGGCCAAGGCGGTAATGCCAAAGGCGTTCGTCAGCTTCGACAGGCCCAAATACCGAACATAGATGAGTGCGCGCAGCGTGGCATAGACAGCTGAAAGAGAAAGTGGAGGATAAGTATAGGTCTATATATGTATATATGCCTCTGTTCACAATGTGGTTTGAAAACAAAAAATGGTTTTAAAAACAAATAACTATTAACAGTTTGACTGTCACAGCTCGCAGATATACCCATTTTGAATATTCGTTTTTTTTTTTAATAACTAACAAGTAAGTATATTCACTGATCCTTAAATATCAGATCAGCTGTTGTAAAGACAACGTTTGAAAGTCACAGCTGTTACGTCACAGTTTAACAGTCATTGTCTACATTTGTCTAAAATTAAACAGAGTATGGCAAAAGGGAACCCACCTGGTGCGACGCCATAGCACAGACCGTAGAGCAACTGAAACCAGACGAGATCGCTGCCGAAGAAGGCGCTTATGAAGACTATGCCGCCGCCGAGGAGCATGCCCCCGCCGCAGATGTAGGTGGTCCAGTTGCGCAGCTTGTAGGCGATAAAGCCGCACAGGATGCGGCCCAGGAAGTTGCTGATGCCGATGGCCGGGCCGATCATCTGGGCGTACTGGACGGGTATTGTGCTGCGCATCTTGCTGTAGACGAAGGGTATATTGAAGCCCATCGGATATAGGAAGGCGGATGCCAGCAGGAAACGAAACTCGAAATTCTTCAACAGATGCACATCGAACAGACGTCCCAGGCCCCGCATCACCTTCCTGTGAAGCCAGCCACGTTGCTTCGGCTTGCGAGGCTTCTTGCGATGGCCCGGGTCCGGTCGCTTCGGGCTCAGCGCATATAAGCCCGCTTCCGAAGCGGAGGCCATGTCCGAGACATCGCTGGCGCTGTCATAGTTGTGGATATTGTGCAGGCCGTAGGCGGCGCTTTGCAGCTGCAGGAACAAGGAGGCGCAGGGAGTGTGAACGCCAGCTGAAGATCGACTGGCGCCACAAACATACTCACGTGCGTTTGGGTGCCCACCAGCTCCAGTTCCTTGCCGTCGAACTGCTCCTTGTGGTGGGGCTCCTCGTAGTCAATGGGTCCCGTGTAGAAGAGATCATCGCGCTGCAACGGATCCGGCCGCACCAAATAATTCCGCTCGGAACGATTAGAAAATGTTTCTTGATCCTCGGCATTGGACCGGCAACAGCAGGGTAAGCATTTGTTGGCACAGCGCCGAAGTCGACCCGGCTTTTTCTTGGGCTCATACGTTTCCAGGATGGTCGATGTGTTCGAGCTCTCCTCGTTCAGAAAATAGTGCACATAAAAGTTGCCATAATACTCGTTCGAACTGGTGGTGGAGAAGTGGCCCGGGGTGTAAACGACGCCCACGGGCCTGGGCTTAACCTCAAGATAGGCCATGCCTATGAAGAAGATCAGGCAAATGAGCACCACATGGACCCGGATCGTGTTCCGCCAGCCGATGCTCTGCACCATCGCGTTGTTGGCTATCGAGAATATGAAAATGCCAGCGCCGGCACCGGAGCAGGAGAAGCCGCTGGCAATCGGGCGATAGCGCTCAAAATAGAAGCCAATAATGAGCTGTGAGCTCGCCCAGATCATGCTCAGTCCCGGTCCACCTGCGGCGACTGCGACCCTTGTAGTTTTTGGGGATTAACCCACACACACACCTAGTTGAGTACCTACCGATGACGCTGTACAGGATGATCATCGTCCACAGATTGGGGCTGAAGCTGGCCGCCAGAATGGCCAAGGCCGAGATGCCCACGCCGAGCAGCGCCACCGGACGGAAGCCGTAGCTGTTGATCAGGGCACTGGAGAAGGCGCCGCCCATGAAATAGCAGCCAATTTGGATGCTGGCGACGAGCACCACCTGACCGCTGGTCACACCGAACTCACTGGCCATGTGGGGCAGCAGAATGCCAACGGAGAAGACGATGCCGTCGACGATGAGCTGCGCCACAAAGCTGAGAACGAGCACCACCCAGCCGTAAGCACCGTCCGGCGGTATGGCCATGTAGATCTGTGGGGAATATCCGAAATGGGGGCATTAGTCGGGATGGATTTGCCTGCGCCGCTCACTCACTTACGAAGGCCATGCCAGAGGCCAGCCTTATGTGCTCCGGCAGATTGCCTTGGAAATCGCTCAGATCGAACTCCATCACATCGTCCTCTGTCACATAGTTGACGCTGTGATAGCTATCGGACGACTCCTGTTGCCGCTTCTCCGTTTCGTCCGAGAACGGCGAATATATGTCGTTGTCATTCACATTTTCCACAACCGAACTTGATGCAATCTTGCTGTAACTGGGATATTCATTCTCAATCGAATCATCGGATAAAATACCTAGTGGACTTGGTTTGTCAGGTCCTAAAAGCGGAAAAATATTAATAGCTTAAATAAGGAATAGTTTTAATGCATATTTATTAAATTGTAATTTTTGTAATTTTAAATAAATATTTATTTACCAATATTTTTTTTAATTTCATGTAACAAGAAGTTAAAGTGATTCTAATTTTTATTTATATTATTTATTTTATTTCTTTTAATTTCTGGTAATGCTTTAAAATATGAACAACAAACCATTAAAGATAATTAGAGTAAAGCAAAGGCGCGAACCGAAGGCATATGGGTTCGAGCCATCATTCGAACCGATGCAACATTTTTACTGATTAGTTTCCAATTTGGGGTTTGGCTTATTAAACCAAACCTGTACTCACTTTTTTTGTATATTTTGGTCGTCTTGTTGGTCAGAGGCTCATCCTGATCGTAATTGTCGGAGCTGGAGGTGGAACTTCTTGGCCTGGCCAAGACCAGCACTGGAGCATTTAATGGCTTTTGATTTGCATCTGCCGATGTGCCTAATCTCAGCGCTCTGGAATTTCGATTTGCCAAATTTGAATGGCGAGTGATTGCGGGATCGGTGTTCACCTCCGCATCCTTACTTTCAACCGTCGGCTGACCGCCAACCAGGACTAGCGGCATTGACATTGCCGTTGGGTCCCATTGCCGTTGGGTTCCCTCGTTTCTACCCAAGGGTTTCGCGTTCCGCGGCGGCGGTGACGCCGGCGTTTGACTGCGTGTGTGTTTGTGGTTAGACGATGGCTCAGTGGCACCTATAGAACACACTCACCTACCCTGGTTACGTGTGCTGCTCGACTTTGTCGACTCGGAGCTATCTGACATTTTTCTCAAATCTCTCTCTGTGTGGGCCTGTTGTGGCTCCCAATCCCAGTCTTAATGTCAATGGCAGCGCGTGAACTTTCATTCAGAGCAGACCGTATCAGACCGCCGCATCCTTGCCGCCAGCCCGGCGACTACGTGCGCCCGCACCCTGCAACAAAATGGCAACAAAAATAGGATGTCCTGGCAGCGATATGAGAAATTCCTGGCTGCGAACCGCGTTGCTAACACCGACGTTGCCTTTGGCTGTCGCCAGACGTTCGCCCCTGCAGCTGTTGTGACAGACAGGCTCCGCCTCCTCCCACCCAACCTTCAGCTGCATCCTTGTGCTCCAGTTGGAAGTTGCTTTTGCTTTAACTGCAACTGTTACTTCTGCCATTTCCCATGCCAGTTGTTGTTTATTTTGGCCCAACGAAATTGCATCAGTGCAATTTCATTGATTGCAAGTAAATGAAATCATTCCAATGTCCCGCACTCAACTCCTCCACCCACATGCCCACCCCCACCCCCCGATGCAGGGCACATGTTCGTCTTCTCAAGTGGCAAATGCATTTGTGCTTTATGCGAATTTTGAGCACCAAGTTGCAGTTACTTAATTTACAAGATTATTTATTCAACTGGCGAGAGAGCACCCTAATGGACTCTACTGAGGGACTCTCAGTGCGAACTCGAATACCCATACGATACTCTACATTTATTATTCCCTTATGTAACTTATTTTGCAGCATCGAATTTAAAAATAAATTGATAAAAAAAATACAGACTTTAATATGCCTTTAGGACAAAGATGCTAATTGGCATCAGTTATAAGCCAAAACTAACATCAAAATATTGCAAACGATTTCTCAAATTTATTTATTTATTTTACTTATTCATATATTTTATATATACTACTTATTGGCTATAACAAAGAAATAAATTAATATGGGCCAGTCTTACATATGTGTTGGAAGATTTTTCAACTTTAATACATTCAAATAAAATAAAAAAAAAAAAATACGTATATAAAATTTAAAAAATAAATTAATAAAACTTCAATAAGTTATAAATACCTTTTGATAAGAAAATTGCACAGGAAGTGTTTTCTATCATAATTGTCTTGCTTAGGTAAGACTTTATTATAAGCACTTATTTTCCACTCACTTTAAGTTTCGCTGAAATTGTTGATGCCCATGGGAGAGCTCAACAAATAATAAAAACTAAAAACTAAAAACTAAAAAAAAAAAATACAGCAGTAAAGTACAAAAATGCAGCTTGGCGTTTGAAATGCATTCAAAATTTCGCAAGTCCTTCATAGTTAAAGTGCAGGACCGGCAGCAAATAGCTGAGCTTTGGCAAGCCGGCCAAAAGTTTCGACGGCCAACAATAAACAGAACGCACTAATTAATTAGTGAGTGGCCATTTTGTGCCCTTTGGTCGAAAGTCTTTCGGGCCAAGTGCTCGATTTTCAGTTTTCCCAACGACTCTATGCGAAATTGTTTTTTCAGAAGGCCAGCTTTTTGTTTTTTAACCGAAGCTGGAATTTCGGCTGTGTGTTTTTATTTTCGCCTTTCCAATTGGGCCCTGGGCAGCTGCCTTGAAATCGAAACGGCCAAAAGATTGCGCCGCCAAATTGTTAACAGCAATTGACCCAATTTTATGGCCCTGCACTCATGCATATCTAGCACGAGCAGGGGGGCAGATGGGGGGACGGGGATATGGGATATGGGGGTGTAAAAGCGAAAACTGGCAGTGCCCGTTAGCTGTCCAAGCAGCGCGTACAACGTGGCGTATGCTTATTGGATTTTTTAACTTTTTAACCCACTGTTTTTGTTTGGCCTTTTTTTTTTGCCTCGACGTGCGATGTAAGCCAAAAAATGCATGAGCTTGTTCTGCAGGCCCAGAACACTTTTATGGCTACTTTTTTGCTTGAATTTGATTTTTTTATTTGTTTATTTTTCTGTTTTATTGTTGTGCCGAGCCTTGGAGCGACTTAGCAGCTGCACGAATTCAATTCGCTTTCTTGCCAAAGAGCTTTCGGCTAATAAAGTTAACGGTTAACAAATTAAACACGAAAAAACCATTTTCAGTTACAATAACACTTGCATATACGAAAATGTAGCCAAGAGAAATTTAGTCGAAATTTAGCCGAGAGCTTTTCTGTGTAATAACTTTTTGCCCGCCCAATTGATTTAATCGGATTTTGACTTTTCAAGTTATATTTATATATTTATATTTTTATATACAACAGGATACCCCTTTATCTGTACATATTCATATTATAAATTAACACCATTAATATATTCTATTTTAAGTTAACACGAATAATTTATACATATTTATTATTATATAATTATGAACAAGTTACGCTGTAGCTTACCGCTTCTAATCCAAACTAATTGCTATGTTACGAAGCATATGAATATGCGCTTAGCTGGGACCTCGAGCCCTAAATCGTCGCGTATCAGCAAGTCCGCCGAGATAATCAAGGAGAAGCTGCGCCAGAGAAGCAAAGTTAAGCAAAGAACACCCGGCTATTTGAGGGTGCGACGATCGGAATCCAAATGTTTGGCATACCAAGAAATTGATCCGGATAAATGCACTCCGGAAATGTGCGCCATTCCGATTGATGTCAAAGGCTATACGCCGTCGGATAAATTAAATTGCAGCTATAAAAGAACTTGGTGCGAATTCAAGCAGCCAGCGCGCCTTAAGAGAAAACTGCGTAAAATCTATCCGAAACGGCAGTGACGCAATCCGAAAGAGTTCAGGGGTCAAATCTGTACGGCTTGCGGGCCCGAAGATTGTGAACTGCCAATCAGTGCTCGAACGCCGCCGCCGAGGCTCTTTCCACCAGTCACATTGCCCTGGCCGTGTTGCAAGTTCCGCAGCGTCAGATGTCGATCAACCAAACCAGATGGCCGCTGCCACGTGGCCTGTACGCCCTCATGCTGCGTGAAGCGTCAAACGCCGTACCTCAGCTTTTCTAAGTGCAAAAAGTTTAAACTTCTACCGCCAATCCCGGTCTGTGAGTGTAATCAAAAGGCTAGTCTCTGTGAAGTCTGGAAATTTTATCGAACAAAGCGTTAATTATGGTACAGCCTGCAAGTAAATTTTGTTCGTTTTAAGAAAAGTTCAAAAATCCTATTATACTATATATAGAATATGTTAAACTATTCTTCAACTAATAGGTCAACTTAATCAAACGATTAATTTTCCTGCAAAATATTTTAATGTTGAATAATTATTCGAAAGCTGCCATCGGATCTGTCTAACGGGTTCATAAATTAATATTTAAAACGAATAAAATATAAATACTTGTAAATACTGTAAATAATATACCTTTACCCCATATTTGTTACGTAAATTGTAAGCATGTATCATCTGTGATCTATTTTTTCCCTCCCCTTAAATTAGATTAAATTGCCACTGAAGGTAAAAAAAAGAAATAAGATAATTTTTTAGTAAACTAGATTAAATTGCCACTGAAGATAAAAAGAAAGAAACAAGAGTATTTTTAGTAGTGCATACTTTTGTGCTGACACAAAAAAACCATGGCCCCATTTCGTAAAAGTCTTTAGATATAAAATCTGTCAATTTTTTGATAGTAAATTTTTGCGATTTTGGTAATGTTATCGCCTTCTAATATTACCCTCACAAAACACAAAATTGTTTCTAAAATATAAAGAAATTAAGACCGTGAAAAGGGTATAACGCAGTCTGTAACGCCCGACTTTCCTGTGAGATTCCTTTGATTATTTTGTTGTAGCTCAAACATCGACTGTCAACGCCACTCGAGGGCAATTTGAAGTTGATGTTAATGCTGCCAGTGTTGGTTAATTCCGAGTTGCCACTTAAATCCAATAGGATGCCAGCTACTTTTTGCTTTGCTTTGTGCCGCGCTTCACTAGAAAGCTGAAGTGCTCTCCTGCGCCTGGTGGCATTCCTAAAAGGGATTTGCATGCCGCCGAGATGTTTATCGTAAATTGTTGCCAGCGTCGCCACCGTCGTCGTCGACGTCGCTGTCGTCGTTGTCGTCTGAGCGCACAAATGTCAACAGCACAAAGCGCTGACGTTTACATTGAAAGTCACTTTGGTTGCCAGACAGCAGCGGGGAGCACGGCTAATGAAAAGCGCCAACAGAAATGCAATGCATTTTTATTTATATGTTTTTTTTCATTTTTTTTTTTTTTTTTGTTTTGTGGATAGAGTATATTGGGTTAGTGTAATGTCCATCTTGCTGTCCGTCCGCATAAAGCCTATGTCTTGAAATGGTGAATAAACGTAAATCAAATGTTATCAAAAAAAATTTACAATTATTGATGACAGGAAAAGTAGATATATATACAAATTAATATAACTATGGATCGAGAATATCCATTGATTTCACATTTTTAAACTTAAAATCTATTCATATTTGTGAATGAGTATTGCGCACTCGGTTACGCCCGACTGCAACGTTCTTACTAGCTTCTAGCTGTACTTTATTCAGATGCAAATGCTTAGCTTGCTGCATGTTTAATTGCCAGTGACTTGGCATTGACATGGAGAGTCCTGAAGTTCGCTTCCGAATTTGCCAAACATTTGTCCTTAATTTTTTGTTGCTCCTGGTGCTGTGCGGTTGTCCTTGTTGTGTAGTCGTTCGGTTGTTTGCCTGCTCAAAAGTATGCCCCAGAGTCACATTTCGCACAAATGAAATGAATGGCTGAAAAAACTTGTCTATTTCCCAAACAAATAATTTTATTATAAAACTTTTTTATGCATGTTTGCCTGGCTTTTTCGCCCATCTTTCTGCGGCTGCCCTGGATTGTGTTGTGTGTCACATGAGTCAGCATATAAACAAAATAAGGCTTTATGACAGCATTGGGTCTAGAGAGCACCACCCTCCTGCCTAGTTAGAGGATTTGTGCAAATTTTCATATCAAAAGTATTCGGATTCATGGGTTAGTAAATATTCAAAAATGTTGCTAATTCTTCTGTCTGTATATTTTTGTATGCAAAAATGTAAAAAAAAGGATCATTAACAGACTTTGCTTTCGACTCCAAAATTTTTTAATATTTTAAACGAAAATATTTTACATATAATATATATTTAGAAAAGCTGCACACAAAGTTTTATAGAGTATATTTAACATTTTCCATGCTTAAATTTAGGCTGCCAAAAACCATAAAAAGGTGCAATTATGAGTCTGGCGGGGAGTGAACTCAGTTGCCATGCAATTAGTTGGGGAGGTCTTAATTATGACTGCACTTTAAATGCAGTCGTGGTCTTTGCTTTTATTACCTGACAGCCGTTAGCCATTTGTTGCTATTTGCAGTTTGCAGTTTAGCCTTTAAGCTCGCTTGCAGCTGCAGCTTCTGGGCCAGGTCGCAACATCCAGCGAACTCCACCCACATAACCATAAACGTAAAATGCCACTTTCTTTTCTTGTATTTTATTTTATTTTAGCTTGTTTTTTTTTTATAGCTGACTACACTTTATACACTTTGTTGAGTCTGGTTCGTGGTCCGGCACTAAATGCCTGCCAGCTTGGCCATCGTTGTTGCCTAGATTGTTAATATTATTTTATAATTTCTTTTATTGCTTGCTATATGGCCACTGGAATTGCAGCCATATTGTTTAAAAACAGCCCCCGCCCAAGTGCTGTAAACATGTTGGAAACAGTTGAACAAATGCAGCCATTGCCATAAATTGTTAGTGGCGGCCGTGGGGGGTTTTTAGCCATGTTGAGTACATTTACGCAGCTGCGATAGAAGCGTTCATTTAATGAATATGTGCTACAGGGACACTTTCATCAGTGTTGTTGAAAACAGGCTTAACGCTTAAAATATTAAAGTAGAAACTAAATAAGTTCAGTGGAAAAGTGGCACAAACTGTGAAAGTAAAATCTTTAAATATTTAAATAAATATTTAAAAAAAAAATAATATGATTTTAAAAATTTCTATACTTTCCTTTCTCTCTGATTAGTTTAAATTCAAATCACAAGTGCAAATTTTTGCAAAATTTTTTTTTACAGTAAAACAAATTAAGTCCTTTTGAAAACAGTCACTTTAATTTACGTTTCAAGTTCAACAAATTCAAACATGTTAAAAGCAACAATGCATTCAATTAATATCTAATCAAACTGAGTAATGACATTTTTTGACATTCAAATCAATAAAACCACTAAACACAATATGTCAAAATATGTTTCAACACTCGAGTTATTTTGGTGCCTTAAAGCATTTTGCTGTCACAAGTAGCTGTGATGTTTATTGACATTTATTTGAGATGGCCAAAACGGAAGACGCTGGCAAAATGCGTGCAATTCTATTGACATACTCGTAATTCAAATAGGCAACAAACGTGCCGCGCAATTCAAACGCCAAACGCGTCAAAATGTAAATTGGTTACTTGGAATTGGAGGCTAGGGAGGGTGGATGAATGGATGTCTACGTGCTGCCTGTAGACAAATCAATTTGATAAAACGCAAAATTTTGTAATCAAACAGTGTGGTTGTGCCTGTGTGTGTGTGTGTGTGTGTGTGTGTGTGTAAGCACAAATTTTTGTCCATTGTGACAATGACAATGCGACAAAGACAAAGACAACAGGCAGATAAAAATGCCAGCCGCAAGCTTAACAAGTAGATTTCAGGCCAAAAGGAAGGGACAGCTGTGCTGTGAGGGGAGGGGCACGCCATTGTTTCCAGTTAAGCTGGCAGCATAAAATCAGCGGGAGGAGAGAGTGCGAGGAAAGTGGCATCGCCTGTGGGTAGTGCACACATTGTGCTCTAAAGAGTTTAAACAGCTGTTGGCTGCGGCGCGTCTAACTGTCGCTCATTTTAGCCAACAGACACCACGAGTATGGCGTGGGGGGAGGGGTAAGCAGAGCTTGGGCTTATCTGCAGCAGTTTGACAATTGCCATGACGTTGTGTTCTGCTTAATTATGACATTAAAAGCGAGTTCATTGTGTGAATCTGTGAGAGATATTTGGGTGCGCACAAAACTATGCAACAATTTTTTTTGTAGTTTTCTCTTTCGCTTTTGCATGCAAATATTTTAGTGTGGCGGACTATGTTTGGGTGTGTTGTGGATGTTATGCATGTGTATGTGCATGTGCGGAAGTTATATGTTACTGTAATACAACAGAGAGCAACACACACACACACACTCACACGCACACCCAGACAGTTGCTAAGCCTGGCAAAGTCAGAATAAAAAGCATTAATAGAAATTCATATTGTATGCGAAATGTGGTAAGCGGGTAGCCTACATAATAAACCCATTTCGTGCGGCTTTAAAATGCCATTTATGAAACATGTGCTAGCATTTATGCATATTAAATAAGTTAGCTTGCCCCCGCACGACCAAATAAACTGGCAAAACTGGCATCCAAAGTGCCACAATAAACTGACATAAACATAAACATGTACAAGCGAGCATTCACACACTCACACACAAATATATAGAGACCAACAAATTCCAAAGTGCGAACCCTTTTTTATGGAGCATCGTCTCCGACCTAACATTATGCACGCACAAATGGCAATGGGCGTCGGGTTTTGCAGCTGTTTTTAGGGGCAGCCAACAGCCTTCATATTCACACACATTAACACGCCAAAATGCGCAATAATGAACCAAGGCAATACGCACATATTTTACAAGGCTGCCAATGCCCAACAAAAAAAACCCATTTATGATATACATACATGTTACAAAATTTGACACACTTCTTAAGAGCATTCACACATTTATGACAACATAATCCAGTTTTAATCTGTAAAATATTTAATCGTTAACTTTATTAAAACTAAATCGCTTTTTGCTTGATGCTGTACTTGTTTTTTAAATTTTATAAAATTCTGACATTTAGCAAAATTTCTTTCCTTAAAGGATTAAAGTTGAAAGCATATCTGATATTAAAAAAGGAAAAGAAATTACTATGTATGTATTTGTATGAAATAGTTGGGTTGTCTTTGTGTGCGACTTAAAAACGCATGTTGAAACTTTTCAAGTGTGAATTGCTCTTCATTTTTGCTGCAGACACAAAACTCGTTTCGCCTCGCGCACATTTTGTTGCCTACTTTTGTGCGCTGCCAAATATAAGGCAGTTGGTGAATGGGTAGGATCGTGACAGTGTGACTGGTGTGTGTGTGTGTGCTGAGTGTGAGGGTGTAAGTGAGTGTTTGAGACACAGTTGTAACAAAAAGAAACATAAAATAAAATGGCAACGCCAGAAATGTTTTATAAAAATTTATATGAACATAATTTGTAACAGACAAAAAAGCGGAGAAAGATGGTTTGCGAGGATACTATCTGCCTGTCTGTGTGTGTGTGTGTGTGTGTGTGTGTAGAGGGCATGAGCATAACAGAGCGGCAAGCTGAGACCGAAACCAGCCAGGGATATCGAGATGGTAACACACAAAACATGTACGTTAGCCAGAAACGCAAAATCAATTTTATACAAGTGAATCAAATTTAAAAAACCAAACTTCTACATATATAATTTTTAAAAATATATATAGTAATAAAAATAAGTTTGTAAGTTTTATAAATTATCAAATCTTAAATATAATTATTTATTTACTTTTTGTATTCGACATTTTATAGATCTGAAAGCCATTTTCTGTACAAACTTTTATTATTAATGTTATCGATTGAAAAAAGTGCATCCAAATGTCAAAACAAACGGCGAAGTTTCCTCCTTATCTATATCTAGTTTGCCTATAAGTTTATGTCAATTAAGAAACTTACATTTCCTCTTTCTCTCTTGTTTTTTTTTATCCTTTTTATTTCTTTTCTAAGTAGTACAAGAGGTAAGTAGAAGCGTTTTGCTCAGCTGTTTGTATATTTTCTTCATTGCTTGGTGTGCAATTAAGATGCAAATTGTTTTTGCGCAAAATCAAATTCCATGCTCTGACAAAGCAGCAGGACAGCATATCAGTTTGCTCCTTGTGGTTGTTGTTGCTTAAATGTCGTGCAAGTTTCCAAGTGAAGTGCACTTCGTATGCAATCGACACATGTGTGCAACAAAACTCGTTAACACTTGAAAAGTTTCATGGCCCTGGGCAATTGTAACAGGCTCCGTTTGGAATGCTACTTGCATGGAGTTAGTCACTGGGGCAGGGGGTGACAGGAGCCAAGGAGCAAGTAACGTAATGCTGCTAAAAAACACTTAAGCAAAATCTTGTAAGCAGCAAATAAATCAGAATATGTGTACATGGCCTTTGGCATTAGCAACGTGTGTGTGTATGTGTGTGTACGTGTGTGTGTGTGTGTGTGTGTGTGTGAGTGTGTGTGGGTGGGTTGGAAGATCACCTTGACAAGTGCTCGCCCTGAAAACAAACAAAAGTTCAAGTACGTGACAACTGTAACCAAAGTGTGCTCCATATATAAACACATATACATTTACATTTAAGTGGTTTCCGCTTCAGTTGTGTTTTTGAGTCTTGCAGTCCATTAAAAGAATAATAAAACTAATGTAGTTAATAATGTATATGCATATACAATTTCATGGTTTTTTTTTGTGCCACAATTATTCAAAAATGTATCTCATCTTTTCAGAAATGTTAAAATTTATTAATAACTAACAACAAGACTAGCGATGTTATTTCGAAATAAAGATCGATTTCTCAAATCGATTTTGAAATATTTTTCGATTCAAAGATCGCGTTTTTTTATCGTGCTCAGCGGGCATGCTTATCCATACGGAGATATCGATATTGTGTATGTGAAATAAATCTATATTCTATTCTCAACTCTAAAGTTACTTTCCCCCATTTTAAGTTTATCATCACATTGAGATTAACTAAACTTTTATTTGTTTGTACATCTCATTAATTGTTTATAATCTTTTAATTTTTTAAGACCTTTTTGACTTTTTTCACGAAAATTTAATATCAACTTGTTTATAGTTTTATAATTTATTTGTGATCGGCCGTCATGGAGCTAAGCTTCTTATTTTTAAAGACCAAAATTTGTAACGTTGAAATTGTTTTGGGTCATCTATTTTTCAGGACATTATGGCGGAATTTAACGGGAAGTGCATTTACCAAACTAATCGGGCAGAGCAACCTGCGCAAAAGCAGCCCGGCGGACTACAGGAAACTGCGCGAGCTGGTTTGCACGCTGGAACGTTTCGGCACCCTGGGCAATGACATCGAGCTGACGAACCGCGAAATCGAAGTGAATCACATAATCATGTGCCTCAAGATGACCGAGTACCAGAAGGGCATCAAGGATCCCAGTCAATTTGTGCCGGGCTACCACATCTTCGAGCGCCTGGACGAGATCAAGCAATCGCCGCTGTTCTTTCTGCTCAGCAAAATGCCAAAGGGCGGTGCCCTTAAGGCCGACGACAGGTCGATGTGCAAAACCAAATACCTGATCGAGCTCACCTACAAGGAAAATCTGTGGGTGTACACCACCGACAATGGCAACAAGCTGAAACGGTTTCGCTTCTCAAAGTGTGAGCCCGCCGATGCGGGGATCGAGGGCGGCAAGTGGCAGCTGATGGAGGAGTTGCGCGACAAGGAGGGCGAGGAGGCACTCGACTGTCGATTGAGAAGTGCCATCAGCATGTATCCCTTTGCCGAGGCGAGGACAAGTGCGGCCGCTTGGAAGCATCTCTCTCAAGTGTACACCCTGATCGACAGTCTGCTCATCTATCCGCCCGTCTGGGATGAGTTCGTCTACAATGCGCTCAAGGAGTTCTACAGGGATGGGGCGCAGTATGTCGAGGTGCGTTCGAAGTTGCGCCGTTTGGTCGACCTGGAGGGCAAAAAGTTGCCGGTCCGCGAATCGGTTAAGGCTTTCAACGTCCAATTGGAGCGCTTTAAGAAAGACTTTCCCGACTTCATAGACGCCCGACTCATTTTTTCGCCGATGCGGAATTCCACAATTGAAGAGATGCGCAGCTATGTAAAATTGTGCGGGGATCTTAACGTGCGTCCATTCCATCGTATCCCTGCCATGACAAATTAATTTCTCTATAAAACCGATTACAGAAGGAGTTTCCCAATTTGGTAGTTGGCTTCGATCTGGTTGGCCAGGAGGAGGTTGGTTATCCGTTAAAAAATTATGTGCAGGAGCTGCAGAAACTGCCGCCAAGCGTTAATTTCTATTTGCACGCCGGACAGACGAACTGGTATGGCACCCACGTCGATGAGAATCTAATCGATGCCGTCTTGCTCGGCGCCAGACGCATTTCCCACGCCTACGCCCTGAACAAGCATCCGCTGGTGATGAAGCTGGTGAAACAGCTGGGCATTGCCATAGAAGTCTGCCCGGTTTGCAGTCAGGTATTACAACTGGGCGCCGACTATCGCAATCATCCAGCTGCCACACTCATTGCCAACGATATACCCTTTGTCATCTCATCCGGCAATCCATCCTTTTGGCGCACATCCCCGCTATCCCATGACCTCTACATGGTCTTTCTAGGCATTGCGGTAAACAGCAACGAGGAATAACCTATATCCAATTATTATCTTACTAATGATATTTTTTTCACCAGCCCATGTACACGGACTTGAAGTTCCTCAAGCGCGTCTCTAAGAACTCCATCAAATATAGCGCGCTTTCCGACGAGAAGAAGGCGCAGGGAATGGCAAAATGGAAAACAAAATGGGAAAAATGGGTGGACATAATCATAAAAAACAAAGATGAAATACTAACCGAGAAACCGGATATAAAATGAAATAGGTTAGTAAAAAATAATAACGAAGTTAGTTTATTAGCACACAGATTATATTATTAGTAAAGAGCTCTGAAAGATAGTTTTTTAATTCATCCGGGCTACGGGAACTTTGGGAGCTTGCTATGAACTTGGCCAACGGAAATGGCCAGTCGCATTATTTGAGTTTCCGCCTTTTTGATTATCAGCAGCAGACGAAACCAACAAGTTTTGCCGCACAACTTCTTCTGGTGTCAAATGTAAATGTCAAAAAGACAAGGATGCTCGTAGAAGCACTTCCGGTTTAAGTCTACTGTGCTTGGCCCGGCTAGTGCCTGCTAGCATTAATTTCATTGACTTCACACACACACACACACATACAAGACAGAGAAAGTTGGCCACGCACACACACGCTTGGGGCAAGCAAGCGGCACGCACGCAGTTATTGAAGTTGCCGCACGGCGCACATTTGTTTCTGCTGCAGCTTTGTGCTCTGTGCCAACTCTGCGAAGTCATCTCTCATGTTGATTGCCATCAAGTGGGCGTGGCCGAAAGGATGTGAAAACGAACTTTGTCGGCACTGCTTATAATTAGAAACTTTATTATTTGTTTAACTTGGCCCGCAGCTGTTGCACACAATTGACACACGCGTGCCAGAACTTTGCCTTTGCAACTTGCCACATAAACTGCCAAAAAATTTGCAACAATTATCGAAAAATTCTTTGGAACAATTGCAGCAAGACAATGCCAAGCGCATGCGGAAAACAAAATTAAGTTTGCCTGATAATGGCGAACTGTTTGACAGGCACTGTACAATTGAAGCTCGCTTTAAAATAAAAACATAATTTGAATTTAATGATTAAAGCTTTGATGAGGCCGTTGCACGTTTGCTAATTTGCAAATTCATGAATATAAATTGCTTTTCAAATGCCATATAAAATAATCAAATATGCAAATATTTTTTACCGGCATGCGTAAGCCACACAACGAACGAACATAAACACACACACACACACACTTGATTGTCACACCAAAAAATTGTTATTTGAAATGTTGAATATTGGCACAAGCTGCAGCTGCAAGGGGCCCAGGGACAATCTCACTGAGTTTGAGTTTGAGTTTGAGTTTGAGTTTAAAACAGCTGGACACGAGCCGCAGTAGTTTTGCGTTTGTTTTTAAACTACTGGCAACATTTGGCCCAGCTCGCATACACTGCATCCTGGCTGAGGGCCACTCCAGAGTGCTGTAAGCATTGACCAACAATGCCCAAAGTCAAATGCAGTTAAGGGACGTGTACAAGCCACAAAGTGCAAAACAAAGCCAAAACCAAAACCAAGTGACCCAAACCGAACAACATTTCGAGCACTACAAACATGAAAGCAACCAAACACGTTAAAGCGAACTTATTATGCTCTGTAAGTATCCCTCAGATAATTCCTTGTCTCACAGATACCTTTTTTTATAATTTCGAAGAAATAATTTTGTATCTTACAGGTACTTTTTTACTTCACAGCTTCTTTTGTATAATTTAGATACTTTTGATACTTACAGATACCTTCGCATTTTATAAAAATTATAGTCAAAGCCTTCAGAACTTATAATTTTTTATATCTTAGAGATATCTACTAAAAATACATTTATATTTATTTTATAACTTCTTAGGAATTGTACGTATACATTTATATACAAGCCGTACTTTTATTTCTCAAATTTACTTTAATTTTATATCTAATAGATACAGGCCAGTTTTATATCTTAAGATATTTCTGTATTGCACATATATTTGTATCGCACAGATTGCATAAACCCTTGCATTTACTATTGTATCTAGCAACATACTTTGTATCTTAAAGATATAGTTTTCTTAATCGGATATTTGTATATCATAAGATATTTTTTTTAGTTCATTTTGAATATAACAGATTGAAATTTACAGATTAATTTGCATCTCATAGATAACTTCCAAAACTGAAGCTGCAGATACCTCGTTTGGTCACCAACCAAGTTTTCCATGCAAATGACACATGAAAAATGCGCAAAAGAATTGCAGAAAAATCAACGCGACATGCGGCAGGACAAATAATGTGCATAAATTTATCAAAACTGACAAAAAGAAGAAGTGGAGTAGAGAAGAAAGGAGAGAAAATAACAAGAACAGAGAGTTTGAGTTAAAGCTTTGGTCAATATGTTGCACTGAACATGGCAGACACGAACGTTGAGAACGTGGACAATCGATGCTGATGATGATGATGCTTAGATTGTTGAGAAGCAGAGAGCAGAGGCAAAAGTTGATGCTAAATACAGGGTGGTTGAGTGGCCATATAATAACGGGCTGTGCGAGAATTGTGGGCGTTTGGCATTAGCATACGATATGCTGGGGCAGTTGGGCGCCCCAAACTGATTGGCTCATGCATTTTTCTGCTGTCCGCCCGGCAACGTTTCAAATGATCAAAGTCTCAAATATGCAGACACACTGGAATTTTGTTTATGTTGTGCCACACAGCTACAATTGCTGCAGCTCATGGGACGTAAATGTTGTCTAGTTAACCCCGCATATTGGCCATAATACGATACTCATATCAGAGAGAGAGGGAGCAGAGAATGTGAGTGTGAGAGAGAGACAGTGTGTGTGTGTGTTTGATTGGGTGTCAATTACGTAAATGCTTTTGAGAACATGCAAACAACAATAGGGAGTTGGGAGTTGGTATCAAGAGATAATCAAGAGGCTTTGAGTTGAAGTATGTTCTGTGCATATACAATCTTATAGACTATTTAAGAAAATATTGCAACAAAAATTACAAATTAAACCACAATATAAATTAGAAAAAGAAAATATTTGAATTTAAATTACAAACACTGCACTTCTTTAATTTTATATAGCATACTTTTAAGCGCTGCATTGCTTCTTCATGTATAATAAATAACTATATTTAGTTGTGCATTTTAAAAACTGTTACTAAACCTAGACAATTAATTAAACATAATTTAAATTAAACAAAGGCATAAACAATTTGTATTTCTAATTTTAACCAACATATTTCAAGCCATTTGCTAAAGCAGTCAATAAATTTATTCATGGTCTTCGATCTGGAGCTCATTAGTTACCTTAGAACACAGCAGCTGCACTTGTAAGCGTTTGCATTGTATGTGGTATTAACACTAATGAAATTATGTTTACAGTTTTCCAAACAATTTGCCATTTGACTGTAGCTGCATGCGTTTTGGCCAGGCTAATGAACATTGCTTTAAGTGCTTAACAATGGCGCAGTGCGAGCAAAATTTGCCGAATCATCAAATTTAATTTCTAAACAAATTAATGTTGACAAAAGTACGCAAAATGCAATTTGCGCAAATAAGTCGCAATTTGGTCATGCAAATTGCGCAAAATACGACAAGATATATGTGCCTAGAATATATATATGTACATGTGGACCAAACAACAGCACAATATACACAATTATATTGTGAATTTATCGCAGAGCGAGACAGCTCTAACCGTTAGAGAGAGTGAGTGGCAAAAAGTACAGTTGTAGCTGCTGATTTGCCGCTGGCATCAATTTCATCTGGCATTTGCACTGCGCGTTTACAGCCATGCACCACCAACAACAACAATAACAAGCAGTGTAAGGACATGGAATTGCATTCCCTTTTCCTGGTAAATCATATGCAAATGCATGCGTATGACATTTCGGTTCGAATTTTATTGTCCGCCCAGTTGCTAAATTATTTAGAGCCTGATTCCTGATGCCATGACGAGTCATGCATTTTGAGTTCTTCCCCCACTCACACACATACACACACACACACACACACGAACACAGTGAGCAAGTTTTAGTTGCTCTGTCGTCTTTCAATTTGACATAAAACCTTTTTGGGCTTTCGCCCACATGACATTTTATGCAAAGTGCTTGGGTGTCTGTGCGTGTTTGTGTGTGTGCGTGTGTGTGCTCTGTGTGTGTGTGTGGGCGTGGGCGCATTTCACGCCTTTTGCCACCGCACATCAAAATAAACTGGAGCGTTCCCCCTCGTAACAAATGAGCCAAACGTCTTCCTCTTTTATGTGGCACGCAAGCGTGCGTAAAAACAAAAATTCATTAAATTTCAAATCCTTTTTCCGTACCATCAAATGTCGCAAAAGCTTTTATTAGATTGCGCCCAAAATACACACGTATCTATATATATATATATATATATAGTACATACGTGGCATGTGCTATAAACCGAAAACATTGTGTCGCCTCAGCTGATTATATCGATGTGACCGTAATTGTAAGTGGTTGCCTGCGGTTATCGAGCTGATAAAGCAATAATGACACTGGCTGCATAATGAAAAGTCGATTAGCCAAATGGGCTTTCAACAGGAACAAACATGTTAACAGAATTTTAAGTATAATAAGAGTAAGTTCATTTATAATGTTAACACTTATTTTTAACTTTTTGTTTTCAAACTTGTCCAACTCTTTGTCATTAATCTCTACATTTCACACGTTTCAATAAACAGGCCAGCTTTTTAAAACCAATTCAGTGCGCTTGATTGCAATCTCTTTATAATTAAAAGAAATGTTTGTCTATAGCATTTTCAAGTATACAAATGCTTATCAGATGTGCATTTGCTCAAAAGCGGACTTTGTTGCCAGCTTGCGAGTATTCATATATCAGTGTGTGTGTGTGTGCGTGTGTGTGTGAATTGCCAGACATTCGCGCTGTGTGTGTGTGCGTGTTTTAAAAGCCTCGTTAGCTTACTGACGTGGAAATTTTTAGAAGGTAAAATGTGAGCTTTGGCCCCCCACCCCAAAGAAAATGCAGCTCAACTCAGCCAAAGAGATAACAGTATTTATGTGCGCATTTGAGGCAACAATTTTGCAGTATTTTTTAAATACTGTCAGCTTTAAAACAGTAGAGAGTGGGTAGAAAAAAAACATGAAATACTCAATTTACATAGAGATGGCCGCTGCGAAATGTAATTAAAATGGGCCAAAACAAGCAAACGACTGTCAAAAGTCAGAGGAGCTAAGGGAACAGTTGACGGCCATTGTCCATTTGGCTGTCCGACTGTCTGGCCAGGCCGCAAATTGACAGCTGTGCACGGACATAGACACACAAACACACAATAATTTACAACGTAATGGACACAGGACTCAGACATATGCCAGACAGCCAGCTTCAGTTGCTGCCATTCTGGCAACTGTTCATTAACACAAACATAAGCTGCCAGACTGCCAGATTGCGATGCTGCAAGACTGTCAGACAAGTTATGGTGCATGGCTGTGTGTGTGTGTGTGTAAGTGAGTGTGTGTGTGAGTGTGGGTGCATCATAAATGCAGTAGCACATCAAGCGAGCAACTTATGAGTTCGCATTTCCAAAGTTCGAGCTGCCATTAAAATCGCTTTCAATAATGAGACGAGTCTTTCCCCCTATGTGTGCATTTGTATGTGCGTGTGTGTGTTTGTGGGTGTGTGTGTATGTTGCACATTGGCATTGTTGGAAGTTTGTGCAACAAATTAGTGCCAAGTTGGCACTTAGTTTGCCTCATCTACCCGCATAAGGCCGAGCAAATATCCGGTGCGGAAATTGCAACGAGACACGTGATCAGAGAACGGTACAGCCAGACAGACAGACAGACAGACAGTAGGGTCGGACACTATCACTATGCATAGAGTTGCCGTCTATGACTTCCGCTTGCCAGACATATAAATCTTCATTTTGCTTGAACTTTTCGCTGCGCTCGCCGCAAGTTTTGCGGCCCCGGCTAAAACTTTACTCCGAGCAGACACCAAATTAACAGCTGCTACTGTTCCAGCTATGGTGGCGACTGCAACTGTTGTTGTTGCTGCTGGTGTTGCTGCTGCTGCTGCTCCGACTGTTGCCAGTGTTGCTGCTGCTCTCATAGTTATATAAAGTGTTGCTGCTGCTGCTGCTGCTGCTGTGGTTGCTGTCGCTTTTGTGGCTACTTCAGTTGGTGTTGCTGCTGCTGCTAGGCCTGTTGCTAGTGTTACTGCTGCTGCTGTTGTTGTAATATCACAAATTGCTGCTGTTGCAGGAATTTCTCTTATTCGCTGCTTTTACTGTTAGTGCTTATTGGAGCTTATTGTTGCTGTAGTTGTTTATAGATGCAAATTTACATTTTTTTAACAAGATTTTAGTCTTAGTTGCTGGTGTTATTTATTATTTAATTATTTCTTATTTCTTTAATTGCTGCTATTGCTCTGAGCTTGCTGCTGTTGTAGCTGCTTCTATTCTAATTGCATATGTTGTTTCTGCTGGTGTTGCTGTTGCTGCTGCTGTTAATGTTGTTGTTGCTGATGTTTCTTATGTTGCTGTGACTGTTGCTGCTGCTCCTGTTAGAGCTGTTGCATGTTGCTGCTTTTTGTATTGTCGCTGTTGCTAGTGCTCTTTTTGTTGAGCCTTCTTTTAAGTTAAGGTCGCTTTATTTGCTAATGCTGTTGTTGCATCTGTTACTGCTGCTGCAAGTCCTCTTGTTTTGCTAATGTTGTTTTTAATGTCGCTGTTGTTGCTGTTCCTTCTTTTGCTGCTGCTTTTTTGCAATTACTGAGCTTACTGTAATGTTACTTAATGTTGTTGCTGTTGCTCCCTCTGCAATTTTCTGCTCCTTTACAACCTTTTGTTTCTGCTGCTGCTGTTCGTTCTAGACTGCCTCTTCTGCTGTGGTTTTGATGCGCAGGTGATTTACAGCCAGTGTTACAGTGTCTGCATAATAATGTGCAGCAAGCACTCTTACCATCGACAAGTTTCCTTACTTTCATTTATTCAATGCACGCAATTCTAAGGCAAATCTCAGCCAAATCTGACGGGCAAAACTATTGGCAATATGTCAGCTAAATCTTGGCCCCTGCCAAATGATGTATTCAACAATTGCAACAGTTGCCGTTGTTGTTGCTGCCGCTGCTGTTGCTTTTGCCGTTGCCGTTGCCGTTATGCCGGCCAATTTGTGACAAGTGAGTGCATTTTGCATATTATATAAAGCAAATTATATTTCATATTCCACAGTGCTCAGTCGACTGGTTGCGTCTCAAGAGCAGCTGCAATGACGTTAAAGTCGACGTCAGCCACCCTGTTGGCCAGTTGTCGTTGTCGTTGTTTTTGTAGTTGTTGTTTTGTAGTTGCTGTATACGTGACCATGGCCTTTTAAATTGTTGCTGCAAAGTATGCTACAATTATTTTCATCAAGCGCACACAAACAAATTGCATATACTTTCAACTTGTGGTCCACCACACAAAAATGTCTGAAATATTATTTCAGAAGAGCAACTTTTACAGTTACATTAAATCTTTAAGGATTTCCAATTAGGTTTTCCGAAAGGTGCGAACAAGAACTTAAATTTATGAGTAAATATTTTGAAAGAAGTAATAATTTATACATACGCGAAATTGTAGCAGTAATTAATTCTACATATATATTATATTTCACACCTTCTTCTTTGCAATAATTAGCAGAGTGCATTTAAATAACTTGAGTTCTGGTCATTTTTAAAAACAAAATACAAATTCAATTATATTTAAAAACATTGCTGCACAAAACAAATTTTAAATTAAATACACTAAAAGTATAGTTTTCAAATAAATACTTCAACAAATTCAAATCAGTTTTTTTCATGTCGCCTGAGCGGCATTTTTGTGTTCTAACAAACAAGCAAAAGCAAAAGTGCACTTGAAATTGTTGTTGGGACAACTAAGCCGGGCCCCAAACGTGCCTCTCTTTTTGTATATATACATATATATATGTGCGTGTGTGTGCGTATGTTTAAATTTGTCAAGTTTTCTTTTGTTTTTGATTTTTTTTTTTTTGGTATTGTTGCAGCCCACCAATCCCGCCCAATCCCAGCACCTTTTATGCCCCTGGCTCTCTGTCTGCACTCGTTTGTAAAAAGCATTTCAAAAATGTGCAAAAACTTTTGGTTGCAATGTCGACGGGCAACATTCTTGTTGTTTTTGTTTTTCTTGCTGCTGCTGCGGCTGCCGTTTTTTATACTTATTCATGAAGTGAATAGTGTATATTGGCTTTGTGCTATGGTGTTGTGTTGTGGCATCTTTATATCTCCCAAATATGGCAGAATATTAAAATTGTGAAAACGTTTAATACATATATAACTCTCAAATCTACAGCTAATATATTTTAAACTCCCATAACTTTTCAAAATAAAACCGATTTTTCTGCTAAATGTCCTGTTTACCACTATTTTTATTTAGAATTTAAATTATAAGTAAAATAAAATTATTTGTATTATTTATTATGTGTACATGTCGCCATCGATTATACCCGTCTGCAACGTTCTCACTTTTTATTCGAATTGTTGTTGTTGTTGCTGTCGCCGTCGTTGGGGGCAGCCGCTTGCATAAAGAGCGACAGTCCGCAGGACATTTTATATTTAATTTACAGTGTAACCGCAATCTACAGCTCGCTCGCACTCACTCTCTCTCTTTCTCTCCTTCTCTCTCTCTCTCTTTCACTGCAAGTATGTGTGTATTTGTAAATCTGTGATTTTATTTAGCATTTAATAGAGTGCATTCTGGGATTTGAAGTGGCAAAGACTGATGCATGATTTCAAATTTATACAAAATTCAGAGCGTTGATTTTAGTTTTAATGTGGTTGTTGTCGCTGTAGTTGTTGTTGTTGCTTTAGCTCTGCTGCTGCAGTTCTTGTTGCTGTTCTATTTCAATTAGTAAATGCCTGCGTTTAGCCGCATGGCCAAAAATTAAATTCTAATAGCTCTTTTGTCCATTTAATATGCTGTCTATTAAATAAACACGCTCCCACACACACACATACACACACTTTATTTTTAAACGAAAATTGCATTAAATAAAGTTGAAAATAGGCTGCGAGCTTCGATATGGCAAGTGGGGATTAGCGAGAACACGACCCAATCACAGCTGCCAATAAAAAGGACCAAATAAAAACAAAGTGACATTAAACTAAGCTAAAACTCATGCAGAACTTTGTATACTCTAAAAATGAGTGATTAAATATTTATAAAAATTAAATTATTATTATTAAAAAGTATATTTATGAATTTAATTTTAAATAATTATATTATGATATTTATACTTTCTTAGTTAATCTATAAGTATAATGAATTGTAATTTTTGTATATTTAAATATTAAAACATATTTGATATCTAAAAAAGGAATAATTTAGTTTGTATAAAATTAGTAAAAATCCCAAGTTTTGGAACATTTATCATTTTACCTAACATGTTTAACATTTGCAGTAGTCTCTCATTAATCCGAGTCTGTTAGTCTAACAGCACATGTTAACAACATGTTAATGTGAGTCACTCATGTTAACTGGCTGCATCTCCAGCTAAAATCACTACTTGAGTTTTATATCAGCCAGCCTCTCATTGTTTTTAACATATGGCTAGCATATCTCATTCGTTACAATAGCCATAGCTGAATCCTGATACCCACTTGAAAATGTTTTCTTTAAAAAAAAATCAGGACCAAAGTGTGCTTTTCAATTATTTTTTGCCGTCCACTCGACAACTTTTTTAAGTATGGCTTCCGCAGCGACGACAACAAGGGAGAGACTGTTGGCGGACGTTTGGGTCTGCTGAGCAGAGCGGGGGGGGGGATAACTCTGAGTGCTATGGGCTATGGCAGTGGAAGTGTTTCTGTATGGATTCGGCATTTCGTTGTGCACTCGTCTGCGCTTTTATTGGCTTTAATTGGCCAGTCGAGCGCGTCGGAGTTCAACGAAATACGCTCTCGGATTGAACACATGTTGCTAATGAAGTTCTCTAACAACATTTTCTCTTCTCATGTCAGATCATAATCTATTAATCTGCCAGCCAAGCCGCTTACACTGACTGGGTGCCCACCATTTTCAGCACCCGATTAGCCCGACCCCGGACGATGAGCCTTTGCTCAGCCTACGAGATGACGATGTTTGCTTGGCTGGTTCGCCCCCCAGGCCAGGATTGACCGGCCGGCTGCCACAGTGGGGCTGCTCAGACACGGACACGCCGAAACATGTCACAATCAGGAACACATCAATCTGCCAGTTTTCGGCCAGTTTTCAAGCTCTCGGGCTGCAACTGAAGCCAACTGCCACAACAGACACACAAACTGTCTCCCACGCTGTTGTCCCCCTTGTTGACTGCTCTACTTTCAGACAAGAAGCCTAATGAAAATGGAATTTTTGCTTGGCAGCCAAACAGAAAAATATATTAGTTACTCAAGAGAGAGAAACCTGTACCATTTTGTGCTTTCTATGGCTCTTTTATATATAGTGTGTCCAATTCAGGCATTCAGTCTGTCAGATTGTTTAAAAGGATATTGCTGTAATTCAAGTTAATATTTATGAAAAATTCTGTTTTCTTCTATGTCAAAAAGTTTAATTAGGCCAATTAATTGTTTTAAATAAATGAATTCAACTGAAAATAAAATCAAGTTGAATGAAATAAATACTAATTTTAGGTGTGCAAAAACACAAAATACATAAATGTTTCAACAATATAAATATTTATGCATCTTCCGAAAGTCTATTATTAATCAAAAGCTGCTTGTGGCTTGTTGTTAAGGCTTAAACTTGTTGAATTGAATTTTGTTTTGTATTGTACTTGAAACAAAGTTTCAAATTTTAATTAGTGTTAAAGCCACTTAACAGATCATAAAATCACATTTAACTATGCACTTATGTATTTAGTTCATTTATTTGAATGATTAAATTTAAGTTAATCAATCAATTAGTAAATGCAACTCAATTAACTCATATCTCTTTAATTTTATGCTCTTCTTTTAATTTTATTGATGGGCTTAGCAGCGAGCGGAACGAATCGCGTTAATAATGTCCAAAGCAAATACAAATACACCAAATAAAAACAACAACAACGACAACAGCAACACACACACACACACACGCACACATACAAATTTGAGCAACATGTCGAGGCAAACAAACAAACGTCAAATGTCAGCAGCAACAACGTCGACAAATAAGTAGGTGTGAGCGTGTGTGTATATAGGGTGTGTCCCTGTCGCTCAATAACATCATTTATGTGTGCGTGAGTGAGTGTGTGTGTGTGTGTGTTTGTGGTGTTATTTCCGTTTTGCTATTTGTTATGTTTACGCCTCGATTGTGTTGAAAAATAAACAAAAACCCCATTTGATGTCTATTGACAACCAACCAGAGTGGGGCGGGGTTGGGTGCAGGGACTGGCCAAATGTTTTAATTAAATTTGTTTGGACGCATTTATCAGATGCAGACAGGACACATGCCATAAGCGCCGACTATGCACCTGCACCTAAGCCGGCGCTACAAAAAACGGAGCAGCTGCAACTGTAACGGGACTCGAACTCGTTGCCAGAGACAATGGCGGGCAGCAAACAACGAACAACGAACAACCGACAACAACGACAGCCGACAACCGACAACCAACTGGGCACAGACAGCAGACAGCCAACCATGTTTTACTGTTAATGGACTTTCGATATTTGCAGCAGGAAGTTATGGCAGCTAGATTTATGTCCCCACGGGCTTGTGCGTCTATCGCTTGTGGCTCTGCTCTTTAATTATTGAGTGCCATTTGATTAAAACCCACACACACACACACACACACATAGACACACATCGCAAACGAATGCCAGCCAAAATTTGTCTGGCTATAAAAGTGGAAAAGTCACAAAGGTGTACAATTTATTTGCCAAACGACTTTTGAATACACTTAGCAATATATCATAAAAAAATCTTTTTTTAGCGGTAGATGAAAACAAATAATAATTATACTTTATTATATTATATTATAAATAAGTTGTTGTGCAAATTTATTAAAAAATTTAATAATAATTTGTCAATTCTTTATTTTTAAACCTATATGCAAATTATTCAATATATTAATTATTAATAATTTTCAGACATATTGAACACAGCTCTTCCAAATTAGATAGAATTAAGGAAATAACTTACATTGTTATAGTTTGCCTAATAAGCTACATTTACATCTTTTGCATAAATCTGAATTTTTGGTAAATCTGTAAAAAAAAATTTAAATTTAAAAAATAACTAGTACGTAGTTTTTAAACTTATAATCCAAATAGTTAATTTTGTTTTTACCACAAAGAGAAAAAATATCTTTAAAATACAAATAGATAATAATATTATGTTAGAGTAAATAATTTGAAAAATAATATAATATAATATATAATTGTCATATACATATACAGCTTTTTTTAAACTCGTTGATATGTTTTATTTAAGTATTATATATTATTTATTACTTTTAAAAACTACAAACAGAAGGCCTTAGTTAACTTACCCTCACCTCTGCCAAGAAAACATTTTCTGCAAGTGTACCACGTACGGCGAATGTCAGGAAGCCCGTGAAATCACATGTGCAGGTATAAGAAACGTATAGGTAATAACCCCGTACATTCCCTTTCACCCCCGTACACAGGGCATACTACTTGATTCTGACTTACATTAAATAAAAAGGAATTTACGTCTTTGGCCATAAACTTGAAATGGCAAATTGCGAGCACGTTAAACAGAATCAAAGTAAGCGCCTAAGAGGCTTATGCAAAATGTAACAATCCAAAATTCTTATGCGATTTTATTCAGCTTCTTCCTCTTGCATTTATTTTATTTTTACTTACAATTCAAATGCTGCCAATAGCCAAAAGTGTTAAGCAAAATTTGTCTGCCGTTTATTGAGTGGAACGAAAATACACAAAGAAAAAAAATAGCAAAAGTTAAAAAAAGCAGAGCTTAGACAAAAGTAAAAGGAAAAGTTTAAATTACTTTCGCAGTTTTTTGGGCCGCAGCCAAAGTGAAACTTTTGCCCGAAAAGATTAATGCGTAAAGCGCCATGGAAAACGCGAAAGGGTGAAATGCTAAAATACTAAAAGGCTAATACATATCCAATGAAGTCGTCCCATAAATTGCTGAATTTCTTTACCCTTGCACTTCGGCGAGATATTGAGATGCTCAGCTATAATGCAATTATCAGGTCTCTGCGAACTAAATTACAGTTAGTGTCAATTAGCGTCCAATTTAATCTTTTTTATTCCCAGTTTGAAATCCAAAACAATTGGTCAAAAGAGTATCTTATAAATAACTAATGTTTATTTTGTGAAAAGAACTTAAAAAAAAAGGAAAATAACTTTAAAAATATCTAATCTATCTATCTGTTGAATAATTTGTGTTCATACATTTAATGCACCCAGTAAAAAGCATTTAATTTCCCTTTAAGCTTTAATGAGAATTTAATACTGCTTTAAAAAAATTTAGTCAAAACAGTTAGGTTTCTTTAATGATTTATTATATGTATATAGTGTGTTGGTTTGAATTAAAAGATTCATGTGCTTTGAATGACTCTTACAATTTAATCTCAAATCTCAAATGATCTACTTAACCTATGTTTTCAAAAGGCTGTTTTACTCTGTAGAATTCAGCAAGATTAATTCACTTTCAATTAATAGCTGAAGCACTCATTAAATGATGTTAAAGCACTTAACTCAAAGGATGTTCGAAGAAGAGCATAAGGCGGTTCTTCGATTTCTATCGCAACTTCATAGCCAGTGAGTTTTCTTTTGAAGTGCTCGAAGCTGACACACAAAAGGCCAACGGAATGGATAAATAAAACTCCACGCCAAAAACACATGCAAATACAATCCTATATACTGTTTGTATGTATGTGTTTGTGTGTTTGTTATATATTCAGTTGTATTCTTTTTTTGCTTCGAAAGTTCATTCGTTTGTAAATAATTTTCAGCCGGCGGCAAAATCGATACTTCACTTAAGATTTTTGCATATAAATACGAGTATCGAAGAGGGTAACCTACCGCCAAATCCCCCCGCTCCGTTGCGCACATTTTGTCAAGCAGCAAAGCGGCAAAGTTTTCCAGTCAAACTTGTATAAAACAGCAGCGTATGCCGATAATGCATGCAACAAGGCAACGCTGCCAGCATAAATAGTGCGAGAAGGAGCCAAGTTTTGTTATTAAACTTGCTGTTCATCAAGTGGCAGTTGAGTCCTTATTCTGCCCTGTAATCATAAAAATGGATACCTGTTAAAATTAAGTTCTTATATGTATACCATAAATTTATATATAATTCAACTTTAAACTGTTAATTTTAGAAATTTTAATAATACAACTTTTTGTATAGTATAATATATTATATGTATGCCACATATATCTTAAATGTATGACTAATATATATATATATATAATCGATTCGAACTTGAGCACCAAATCTTTACAACTTCATAACGTTGCTTTTTGAAATTCCAAAAATAAAACTTTTTATATAGTATAATATATTGCGCCCTAGACGATTAGTCTGTTAAATTTACTTAACGACTAATTGGCTTCAACTACCATTTATAAATGTTTGTAGTGTTATTAAACGAGTTAAAACTATTTCTTATCAATTTTTTTTAGCTCTGTACGTTACACACATTTCCGAGTTAACTCTACCTGACTGCAGGGCATTTATCCAGTCAGTCCACGCATAGCCTTTATTTTTATTTCGATTGTTTATATTTGAATAGCACTCAAAAAGTTGGGCCTAACTCATTGGTTGTGCAAATATTTGTCAAGCAATTAAATGTTAACGGCGACTGTATTTTTATTGCCTTCGTTATGAATAGACTGCTGTTGAAATTAATCATACGCCTCGTTGTCAACGTTATGCTCGCCTAAGCGCCAAGTGTAAACAATTTCATCCAGGGGGTAAAACCGCAATGGCAAATGAACTCAGCCTTGGCAGCAGCCTGTGGCACTAAGTGCACTTGCAACCGTACTTTGAGTTGCAACTGGAGTTGGCGTTGCGGGGGGGAATACAATATATTCGCACTGTGCCTTTGGCTGCTGTCCGCAATCTGCTAATGCGATTTGTAGCCCAACACTTGGAGCGCTCCGTTGAAGCGGCTTAAATTTTGTCTCGCCACACTACAACATGCTAATTAATTAACATGGCTACTGTTACCCTGTTCTAGCCCCAAACTCCGCTCCCGCTCTCTGCATCTGACTCAGCTATAATTGTATATTTATTATTTATACACACATTGCGCATTACGCATACGCAACGTTGGCCGCTGGCAACACAAAAGTTGACAAGCAACAACGGAACGTCGCATTTTAATTTTAATTACCTGCATAACAAGCAAACAGGTAACCCGAAATTGGTACTGGGCAAATTTCGCGACATGTTTCGCACATTTTAATGGCAAAATGGAAATGTTGCGTATACGCTCCGTGTCGCTGGGGTTTCTGTGTGCGGTTAACGTCTCCCACTGCTGCTGGCAATTTACAATTTCATAAATATAAATTGGTTTTAAATGTTAAATAAAACAATTAAAATAGATGCCTGTGCACACACAGTACAACGTTACGTTCCAAACCATAGAAAATCAACAAAATTATGTTTGCATATCATGGCAAACGCGCATAATTAAATTATGTGCAGCACACACACGCAGAGTACATTGTTTAAGTGGAAAACAAAACAATGTTTAGAGCTAACTGGCAGCTGCCCATAACTCATTCAAATTTGAAAGTAAAAAAGTATAAAAATTTCAAATTTGTAAAACCAAAACAATTTTGTTGATTTATTAAATAATATTTCGAGTTGTTTACATTGATTATTTAACCCAAAATTTATGGATTTTTTTTTTTAAATATTTGCAGGGCACAACGCCCAACTGACAATACATTTTGGCGGCTGTCCAGCTATTCAGTTGTACTCTTTGTTTGAGGATGCATCGAATGCATCATTAAATCGAGCTGCTGTTTAAACTACGTTAGCAGCCAGAACAATAAAATAGGCGTAGACCACAAATACACATACTGTGCGTATGGATTTACCGTGTGGTTAGCTGTGGCACACACACAGTCAGTGCACATTTGTTCAGTATGCACATTTAATTAGTTTCGCACGCCAGCAACAACAACAATTTAGTCATTAATTATTTTCACATGACAATTTGTGATGCAAATCTCCAAACGCAAAACTCACAAAAGCCAAGAAATATTCAATCAATGACAAATTTATTTACCTACATATATGAAGAGAGATAGAGAGAGAGTTATTGTAAAAGCCAAAACCAAATAGAATATATTTCAAATCGTTCATATATTTTATAGTTGTTGGTATTTTTGTTTTTATTATCCTTCCTGCACGCCACATGACAGCAATAAAATCAAAGCACATATGAAACAATTCGTTTGTCATGTCATCATAAATTGTTCCTAATAAAATTTCAAATAAAAATGAAAAAATACTAAAGAGAATATGTTGCAAAAATTTAAAAAAGTTTATTGTATATATGACGAATTTATTTTCTATCGGCTGTAACTAGCCAACTGCTCGTAAATTGAATTATAAATATGTACTTAATGGTTGAGAGTTGAGCATATATTTGCAATTATTCTATTTTTGTAAAATTACTCGCATCAATTAGAGGATATGATAAATTTATTTAGTTCAGCATATTGATCAGTTGTATGTTATTGTATTGATTAATCATACAAATATATTAGAATTGAGGATTTATTAATGTGTACGTTATTTTTATATATTTTTATATTTATTTAGACTTATAAATATTGCTAAGTCATAGAAAGTTTAAGATGAGAAAATGTTGGCTGGAAGTTCTTGGAGTAGAAAAAACACATTTGTTGCTTAAAGTTTTTATATAGTTTTAACATGCTGTCAAAATAACTCTGGGATGCGAACCTGCCGTTGAGAACTCAATTACTTGACTTGTTTTTAAAATGAGTGCTGCCCACAAATATTTTGAAACATTTTTAAATTAAAGTTAATTAAATTTCGAATTGCTTCAACTTGAGTGCGAAAAAATGTAGTGAACCTATGAGCAGCTATTAACTCAGTCTTGTTCGCTTAACTAATCGATATTTAATGACAAAGCATAGCCACGCCCATGGACGTCACATACACACACACGCACATACACACTTTCAGTAGTGAGCACATACATCATTGTCAATGTCAAAGTGTCAAAGCAAAACTTGCACAGACCAAAACTGGCGGCGTACAGTTTCAGAGCCAAGTACAATAACCCAGGCGAGTTGAGATTGTGTGCCTTTTAGCATGCCACGCCCACAATGCACAAAGTCAATGCCATGCTGTGGCATTTATGATGTTGCTCGGATCTCCTCGCAAGCAGCAAGTAAACTGCAATTTGCAGAAGGAAATTTTATTTTTGTTTCTTTTTTTTGGTACTAAAATCGACTTGCGACAAGTTTGAAGCAAACAGCAAACAATTTGAACTGACAAAGTCCTGCGATAAAAATTGCTTAAGTACTTTAGTTGCGCAACGAATGCAACGAATGGAAAAAGCTGAAAATACTGGCTGGGAAAACTGAAAAGTTTATTAAACAAACAGGTGAAATCTGGCAGCAAAGGGCCAAAAGTTGCCACTCAGCCAGATTCAGATCAAACACTCACAACACAATAAAAGTACAAAGAAAAAAAGAAAGAACAACGCAAAAAAAATTGGAAAAAGAACACAAAATACCCAAAAACATGGCCAAAAATATCAGCTGCCATATGTCCTGTAGCATATGCCATATCCTGCTGCTATTCGTTGGTTCTGTTTGATTTTATTTTGTGTGCGTGCGGACTGCAAAGTTTGTCAGTTTTTTGTGATTTTGCCCTTTTTTGCTGCTGCTTCGTTGTTGTAGTTGGCATTTTGCGTTAGCTTTGACATTGGCCCTGGCTAACAAGCAGACGGACTAGAGTGGAAGGCAAGGTCTTGTATGAGAATATTTAAAAACTACAAAAACAATATTTAGGAGAAGAAATATGGATATAAAAGCAGCTGCACATGAAGTGGGACTGACAGGTAAAATGTTATAGAACAGTAAAAATCTTAAGCCTCGGAATGAGATTCTGAAGCAAAAGTTATGTTAAAAACATGTTAAATTCCCAAAATTTTCCAGAAATCTTAACATACATATTTTAGGAAAATATTCAAACCAATTTTTACCCAATGATGCAAACTAATTTTATTTTAAAAAATTCAAAAATTCTTAATGTGGAATCAATTTATAGGACAAATCATGAAAAAATGCCATCAAGCGTGAAAATCGGTTTAGTTTTGGCAAAGTTATGGGAGTTTGAAGTATGGGAGCTACAGATACTAGAGCTTTACATGTCAAAATTTGCGTAAATTTTGGCATGATTTTTGACCGAAAAATTTACCCTCTCAGTATCGCATCTAATGTTGATTTTTAAGCTATTTCTGACAATTACACTCGAATAAAAATGTAAATTCGCAATTTCAAATTTTGGAAAAAAAAAATTTTTCCAAAATGCATAAGGGGGGGGTACATGATTTTTCGACCAAAATTTAAAAACAAAATTTTTTGCAAAAATGCAAAAATTTTTAATGTAGAATCAATTTATAGGACAAATCATGAAAAAATGTCATCAAGCGTAAAAATTGGTTTAGTTTTGGAAAAGTTATGGGAGTTTGAAGTATGGGAGCTATGCATCCGAGAGCTTTACATGTCAAAATTTGTGTCAATTTTGGCATGATTTTTGACCGAAAATTTTACCCTCTCAGAATCGCATCTAAAGTTGTTTTTTAATCTATTTCTGACAATTACAATCGATTAAAAATGTAAATTCGCAATTCCAAATTTTGAAAAAAAATTTTTTCCAAAATGCATAAGGGGGGGGTACATGATTTTTCGACCAAAATTTAAAAAAAATTTTTTGCAAAAATGCCAGAGTTTTTAATGTAGAATCAATTTATAGGACAAATCATGAAAAAATGCCATCAAGCGTAAAAATCGGTTTAGTTTTGGCAAAGTTATGGGAGTTTGAAGTATGGAGCTATAGATGATGCCATGATTTTTGTTTACAAAATATGTATTATATAAAAAAATTAATTATTTCAATAATGGTTATACCTTAAATGTTGCATCAGTTTTGACAACATTTCGCAGTTTGGAAATATCAAAAATGTAATTCCACAGTCAATTAGACCAATCTCAAGAGACTGCACTCACAATTCATTTGCATTAAATCGATTAGTCCGAAATGCAGCACTCTCAAGTTGCATTTTGATTTCTGTTTACATCTGTGCCGAGTCGAGTCGAATTGAGGCGGTTTGAGTTGTCAGACAGAAAGAGCTTTGGTAAGTTAATACGCGCAAATTGTGTTGAGCTTCAGCTCCATTGAGCTCTGTTTTTGTTCTATTTTTTGCAAGAGGGCAATAAGCAAATTGTAAGCGTTTCGTATTGATTTCCATTTTATTAACAATCATTTAAATGCAATGAACTGAAATACAATGCTTGAAGTGGGTATTTTTATACATATATATATATTTATATATATGTGTATAGGTTTTTTTCTTTTTTATTATTTCTCTTTTATTGTTGTTGTACTGTTCTTCATTCATTGTGTTGTGCTTGGTGTAGTTGGCATTTCATGGCTGATTTAACCTGGTCTGAAGCGCCTAACAGCGTCACCGTTATGCCAGTTATTGCTCTTGTCCCTGTGGCTGCAACATTTGTTGTTGTTGCTGCTGTTCGTTTTTCATATGTCAGTGGCGTAAATGAAAACGCAAACGGGGCGTATGATTAATGTGGTTTACATATGAAAACGACTGGCAATGCCATGAACCAAACTGTGGCAACGTATGTCTCTGTCTCTGTTTCTGTCTCTTATTCTCTTGTTGCTCCTGTTGTTGATGTTGTTGTTGTTGTCGTTACTGGCGGCAGTGCTTATTCAATAATTTATAGCTGCCAGCCGCAGCCACTTACAATGTCAGAAAAATATGCGCGAAATATGCATAAAAGTATAACATGCAGACTTTTCTGTTATTGCCACACAAAAATAAAAAAAAAAACAATCTCTGCCTCGAAACACTCAACGAACAATCCGAAACATGGGGATTACGTGGCCTTTGATGTGGCCCCAATTGAATAGCTATTCAAAGCTTCGTGCAATTCAATAGTAAATACTTTAATATTAACAAGCTAATTAATGTCGAAACTTTGCGGGATGGGAGTTTGTTGTCTCCTTGAACCTGTCAATTAGCTGTCAAGCAATATAAATTAAGTTTAAATAGTTCCAGGAGTCCCACACAAATGCTTTAAACACATTGTGCATACATACTGAGAATTGAAAGCGCGCACTTTATTGTAAATTGATAAGTTTTCAGCAAAAAAAAAAACAGTACACAAATATTTATTAAGTACTGCTGATAGTAAATATAAACATTAATATTCTAAATATACGCTACAGCTTAAAAGTTTTTCGAATTTAATATGCAACTTAATATACTTATAGAATAAGCAAATAATTGGAAATTGGTTTTTAAATGAAATTGAATTTAAGTTTTATAAAATATAAAAAGTGATATACTTATATTGATGTATATAAACAATTATTATTTTGTATAAATTATATAAAAATTATATTTATTAAAATTAAATTAAATTAAAGAATTTTGAATCACAAACACTTAATTATATTTGCTCTTTTTTAACTGTGAGACCCAGTAAAACAGCTAAAAACTTTTCCTGTACTTTGCATTACAAAGCGATAATCGTAAGCCACATGCCCGAAAAATGAATGCAAAGCAGAAAAATCAACAAGTCATTATCATTAATGGCATTTTAATTATGTGGCATGCGGCATGAACTCGAACCGACAGCGATAAATCTTGGGCTCAACTGGTCGACGAGTCGCGTCTGCTGACAGTACAAAATGGGTGGCCGGAAGATCGGCATCGTGGGCAGCGGCCTGATTGGGCGTGCCTGGGCATTACTCTTCGCCGCCGCCGGCTATCGAGTGCAGCTCTACGACATTCTGGAGATGCAAGTGACCACTGCTCTGGCGGAGCTGCGCGAGGAGCTGCAGCAACTGGAGGCGAGGGGCACGCTGCGTGGACAACTGCCGGCCCAGGCGCAATTCGAGCTGATCAGTGGCTGCACCCAGCTGCGGCAGCTGGTGCAGGACGCTCAGCACATACAGGAGTGTGTCCCGGAGCAGCTGGCGCTGAAGCGTTCCCTGTACGAGCAGCTCGATGAGCTGCTGGAGCCGCACACTGTGGTGGCCAGTTCCACGAGCACCTTTATGCCTTCGCTCTACAGCGAGCCCCTGAAACATCGCTCTCAGGTGAGGAAAATGTAGAAAACCCCAAACTTGATTCGATTTTTAATATTTATTTGATAATGTATATTTATTCCAAATTATTTTAAAAATTGATTTTTTTAATGAGGAAAGTTAGGTGTTTGTTATAATCTGAAGTAACTCCTAAACTAATTCTAAGAAGATGAAGAGGTTTTATTTCTAACAGATCATTTTATAACATTAAACAAAAGAAAATGTTTCTGTCGGCGAAAAAATTGCGTAGGTGCGGACAGACGGACTGAAATCATACAAACTCAATATACTATTTTCACTTCGTGAACAATTATTTAAATTAAACAAAACAGAAAAATGGTAAAACCAGAAATTGTTAAACTTTTAGAAAAAGTTTTATCAACAAAACATAAACTAATAAAATAAAGAAATAAATGTCTCTATATTTCTTCGCAAACTCTTCCTCGCAATCTCTCTTCTCTCTCTCCCACTCGCTTTTTCTCTTTCTCTCTCTCTCGCTCGCTTCCTCACTCCTGCTATCTGTCCCTATATTATTTATATATTTCTATATTTCTCAATTACTAATAGATGCTGGTGGCTCATCCGCTGAATCCACCCTACTACATACCCCTCGTAGAGCTGGTGCCGTCTCGTTGGACCGCCGAGGAGGCTTTGGAGCGCACGCGTCTGCTGATGTTGGCGCTGGGTCAGCGTCCGGTGGTGCTGAGGCGTGAGATTCATGGCTTCGTCACGAATCGCATACAGTACGCGATACTGAACGAGGTGTGGCGGCTGGTTGGGGACGGCGTCATCAGCGTGGCCGATGCGGATCGCGTGCTGAGCGACGGGCTGGGCATGCGCTATGCGCTGATGGGTTCCATGGAGACGGCACATCTGAATGCGCCCGGCGGCGTGGCGGACTATTTCCAGCGATTTGGTGGCGAAATAGCCGCCGTGAGCGCCACCTATGGTCCGACGCCGGATATGTGCGGCGAGGTCGCGACTCTGGCGGAGATTGCGCGCCAGTGCGAGCAGCTGGTGCCGCTGGAGGCGTTGCCGCAACGGCGTGCGGCACGGGATGAGTTTCTAACGCGCCTATCGGCGCTCAAACGGCAATTGCCATAAAAAATTGATTGCACTATACTGTGTACATCCATTTGTGTTGATTAAACTCTGTTTTACGCTAGCCAACCCCACAAACCCAACCGGAAGCCTCATTGCGTAATTGCAAAATCCGCATTCAATTCATTTCAGATGGGCATGCATTAATGAAATTAAGTTTTGTGGCAACCGGAAACGCTGGCAGCCATCGTCAGAGGGCGCGTTCAACTACAACGTGTCACATTTCCGTTTTGGCTTTGTACTCGAGTTTTTCTTTCTGGACCGGTTCGCCGTGTAGCTGCTTTTCCATTTCCATTTCAGTTTCGACACTTGACCTGCTTGAATGCAATCAGCTTAAATTCACTTTCCACTCGACACGTTGTGTCTAAAGCAAAATAATAAAAAAAAAACCCCTTCAAAGCAGCAAATGTTAATAAAAAACCATTAAGCGGACAGCAGCACTAAGCGCTGAATAGAGGAATAGGTCAGAGCTGATTTTTAATTAAAAGCTTTGGTATTTCTATGAATAAAGGCCTTACAAAATAACATGAAACAAATTGAAAAGGACTTTTTCAATGTTTTGTGAGAATTAAATAATAATTAATTTAAAAAAATGCTGCAGTTTTATATTTATAATCGGTTTTTTTAAATTTGTCAAAACTTTTAAAATTGTTTTGGAAGCATATATTTTATTATTGTTGGTTATCAAACGTATATTTAGCCATAAAACCTTTAATAACTATCTAAATGAAGTCACAATACAAACAACCCAATACAACCCAATTAATATTATACTTTTAAGTAAAAGCTGAAAGCTCTAATGCGCTTTCAAAGCTTGGGTATTGTGAACAAAATAAATTAAAATAAAAATGATAAGTTTAAAAGATCCAAAGACTTTAAAATGCTTACCATTTGAGACAGGGGCAAAAAAATTATAATATCTGTTTTTGCTCGTTTAGTTTATTAAGAGATCTAAAAAGAGAAAAAATGTTGTTAATGCTCCTCAACACTTTGCGGCTTAAGGAGATGTGCGTATATGTGTGTGCTTTTATTAAAATCATAAATCTGCATTAAGTGCGCTTGTCTGTAGTTACATACATGTGTATGTATGTGTATGTGTGCAAGCAGAGCCCAACAAACGGTTTTATATTTAACTCGCAACGAAGCATTTTTCATTTTTAGCCGCTATATTTTTTCTTCTTTTTTTTGTGCGCGTTTCTTTTTAATAAACTCTCAGCTGTCTCTAAGCACATGCTCGTACATCCCATTTACAATGTACCAAAAAAAAAGTAAAAATTCACACACACACACACACTACTTGGGCACTAGCTCCCGTCTCTATTCATGGCCTTCTGTAATTTATTTCGCTTTCGCCACAGAATAAAAAAAAACGAACAAAACAAAAATTGATTAAAAACCACTTTAATATAGCTCATTGTCACATTTGCCTGCCTTCGAGCCAGCAAAAGCTTTATAAATGAGCTCCAGTAAATGACAGTAACATATATTACATTTTAGAGTTTTTTTCTAGAGGAAGATGGTTATAGATAGATATATAGGCAAAATTTATTTGGCTCCAGCAGACAATAGTTTAGAGTTGAGCTGATTGTTTAGTTTCATTTAATTCGTAGTTTTCTCACTTTTACCTTTGCCAATTTAAATTTCTTTGTCATTTTTTATTTTAATCCAATATACTGTATATACATATATAGATTATGTATATATTACAGATTTCTCATGTATTTATTTTTAACACGTGCCTAAAACGCGCATCAAATAAAATTCACCGATACGGTTCTTACCGTAGATAAGCCGGCATGTAAAATACATTCCGGGATTCACGCTAGATTCATCTTCACATAAAAGTCGATTCACGGTCTGAAGCTTGCCAGTCTACAATCAAGCATCAAGATGCAAAGCACTGTATTCGCATTCCTAATCGTAATTATCGCCTGTGGTCTTTCCTTGAGCCAGGCGGTTATACATCATTTCCGCCATCATTCCGCATCATTTCAGCCGCCGCCACCCCCCAGAAATCAATGGAATCCCTTCGATATTAAGCCAGCGCCTTTTAATCCGGGCAGATAAAATTAAGTGATCCCTAAAATTTTACATTTTAAATTATAGCTAATAGAGATATTCCTGTAAGAGTTGTTTACAATATAAACTCTTTACTTAGTTATGTGCATCGAATAAAATATTACATTTTGATCTAAATATAAGCTATATTTTTTGCGATAAGAATGTAAACTTGAAGTTCAACAAACTTATCGATTTGGTTGCATTTTCGCATTGTGTTGTTGCTGTTTGTGGTGCACTAAAAAGTTCAAATTACTGCGTATAGTTGCGGTCAATTGTTAGTGTAAAATACCCCAAACAATTAGAAACCACAATTGCTGCCCCGGCAACGTGCAACTTTTCATTTTTACTGGAACTTGCTGCCAGCCTGCTGCCAGTTGGGGCAGCCTTTCCATTCTGGCCAGTTGCTGGCAACCGTTTGCTGCAGTTGCCATTGGCCCTGCGCCCACACGACCCAGCAGCAGCAGCAGCAAACTGCAAATGCATTTTGAGGTTAATGCCCCAGGCCAAAACGTAGAGCAGGCAACTAAGCAGCCACCCTGCCCCCTCCAAGCTCCGTCAGGGCACTGTAGAATTCCGGGCTTGCAGGTTTTATAAACTTGCTCAACATTCTGCCTGTCAGTACATTTGGTCAAATTTCTTCTACTCTTTTCAATTTATTTATTTTTTTTCGGTTTTTTTTTTTAGTTATTTTTTTATTTTGTATAGCTCTCAAGTCCTTCCCCCTATACCTTGCCTGCAGTTTTGCATTGGCCCCATTGTCAAGTGAGGCGCACATAATGCGATTTTAATACTGATTTCCTAGGGGCAACACTGGCAAACTTCAGCTCCATCATGTTTTTCGCTTTATATATAGTACATGTATCTCATAAGCTCAAAACTGTTTATTTGCTGGTACACAGAAATTAGCTGTGTGCGCAATAGTCGAAAGAGTTGTGTATCTGAATAATAAGTATTTAATAGCTAACAACGAGCGTGCAGTTTTTTTTTTTATCTCTTTTTGATCATTGGAAGCTGCCTTGTGGTCTATTTGCACTGAACTTTAAGCGCTTAAGCCTCTTACTCATGAAAAATTGCAATTTTGCATTTGTGGCATTTCGTGTATTTTGTATTGATGAGAATCGCATAGAAGAGCTACATATGAGCTTAGTTCTAACATATATCGAATCGAATGAACAGATTTAGTTTTTGGAAGGAATAATCTTTTAATTCTTACTACAAATTTTTATATTTTTACATATTTTGAAAATTACAAAGGTAAGCTTAAAACCTTTGAAAAAATTTTGCTAAGAAATATATAGTTAAATTATTAAAGAATGTATTAATGGTGTAAGATAAAAGGGTATCCTGCACTCTTTTTGTTGCCTCAACAATAAATAAAAAAAAAATAATAAATATATTATATTTGGTTTTTTCTTCGATTCGATGTCACTATTAAAGCAGCATTTACAAAAAATCGTCTCTCTAAAACTACAAATTTAATAGCTATAACACTTTATAAATGCATTCGCTAGATGGCGCACGACGAACTGCGCTATTTTACCAGCAGGGGGCGCTTCTGGGGCGCTTGAAACCGCCAACAACGATGCACAGTTGTGTGAGCTGATGCACTTGCTTTTGGTTAAAAGTCGCGTTTGAAAAGCGCAACTCAAACAGACACACACACACACACACACACATAGTCACAACAATAAAGCAGTGTGTGTGCGTCTGTGTGGGCTTTTACAATCCTATTAAAGTATCAGACAATCTAATCACCGTCAGCTCAAAAACCGCGCAAAGCGCACACGCGCTAAACGCTGGCAAAGGACCACAAAGCAAGCGATGTGGGAGTGAAAGTTGGTGGGGAGGGGAGAGCGGGGAGAGCGGTGGGAACGGGTTGTTGTTGCGTTGACAGCGCCCCATTTACAGAATACAGATACACAATCAGATAAGCACAACAACTCCAACAACAACGCATTACAAGCGAAATGTCCACTAAAACGGCTGCCACTTGAACAAAACCAAAGCCGAAGGCCGCCTCCGCCGCAACCGGAGATGGAGACGGAGACGGAGTTGGTGATGGCGATGGCGATGGCGATGGAAATGGAAATGTAGATGAACTTGTAGGAACAGAAGCAACTGTAGAGCCATAGCTCTAACCATGCCTTTCATTTTGATGGGCCAGTCGGAAAATGCCGTTTGCTGGTTTTGGCATTGTCTCCGTTTCAACTCTGAGGCCATGGACTGGTTGTGCGTCAGTTGTGTGTGTTGGTTGTGTGTTATGTTGTGCTGTTGTGTGCTGTGTTGTGTTGTCTGATTGTTGTTGGTCTGCGTCAGTTTAATTTGAATACACTTAAGTGTACTGCGGTCTGCCATGGCCGTCACAAGAATTTACAATTGAAAATCACTTCAAGTTTAATTTGATTGCCGCCCCCACTTCCCCCCGTCCCCACCCCATCCACGCCCCAAGCACAAAGTGGGCCGTAAGCAGCTCTCTGTCCGAAATCCTGAATTCCTAGCTCGACTTTAATCACATTTGCCTGGGCCATTAATATTGATGAAAACTTGTTACCTTTGCATAAATTTCAGTTAACCGACACACTGAATAAATTTAAAATGTATTAGAAAATCTCACCAAGTTAGGATGATAATAAAATGACTTCCAACTGCGAAAGTGTTAAAGTTATTTTTGGAAAAACATGTACATATATATAGCTAAACTGTGTGTGGTAAGAAAAAAGACAAAACTATATATTTGTTATAGCATTTATTTAAATTTCCATAAAAATTACTCAAAATAGTTATACTCCGTAAGAGTTCGAAAAGTTATTCTTTTATATATCATATTACATTATATAATTTTATATAAATAATTTTTAAAAAAATCTGACATTAAATTATAAGAGCCTGGACTTTTCAAAACATTGTGATTTAAGAAATTTTTAAATAATAACTTTTAAATGTCAATTAAACGAGTACAAAAAGGTAAACCGTTCAAAAATCTGTCATATTTGCCAAATATATACAGCTTATAATTTTTCTGGTAGACTCTGAATTCTATATCTAGACCAAAGAAGCTTTTGATATAATTAAAAAATGATTTTATTTTAAACTAATCTTATTTTTTTTTATTATAGGCTGACTAAATATCACCTTAATAAAAACACATGAATTATTTGAGATCCTTTCACCATATCAGACAGTTCTAATAGGAAAAACTTCGTATTTTAGTCTTGAGCAACCCCAAAGATATCAAATCTTTCATGTTTTTCATGCTGTTTGGCAGGCAGTTTCATTGCATGATTATTTCCAGTTTGGAGTACAACAAAGTACAAAGTACAAAAGTGAAAAAGAAAAAGAAAGAACCAAAGAAAATGGCCGCATAAGAGAAGTTGAATGAAATTGAATAAAAAGTTTTTCTACACTTAAACCAAAATGCCCTTACAAATATATGACAAACTTTTTATAGTAGATTGGAATAGCTTTGATTAATTAAATGAAAAGCTGAACTTTAAAAGCTAGCGTTTATAACATGCATGGTAATTTACATAATAATGTGTGACTATTTTGATAATGACCTTGATTTATATTTTCATTTAAATAATGTTTAGGTTAAACTATTTATAGATATTTAAAAACTACATCGGGCTTTAAAATTGGTTTTGATTTTCTTTTAAATCTCTTATTAAACGAATTGAAAACTTTGGAAATTTGTAACGAAATACAATCAATAAATAAATTTATCTGAATCCCTGCACCAAACTAGTTAAAAAATAGAATTGCTCGGGAAACCACTGAAATGTAGGGTATATGGAAAAATTGGATTTACATTATTTACAGCATATTACACAGCGACGCAGCAGACGATTTATATTGTGCATTGATAGAGGTAGTATATATGTATGTATATGCTCGAGTCCGGAGGCAAATTTGATCGCCTGCAACGTGGCGTATACGCAACACAACAAATATGCGGATGCGATGCATGTGAAGCACAGGATTCGACAAGAGGCAGGCAAACGGTTCGGACCCTTTGGGGCAGGGAAATTAATTAAATTAAGTCAACGAAAAGTGAAACGGCATAAGCGAAAACGCAGCACGAGATACAGACGCGCACACACACACACACAGGCAGACAGACAGACAGACTGACAGACAGAGTCCTGTTTATAGCCTGGCTAGGACAGCGGGAAGTTTCGCCCGCAGGCCTGATGGCAGAACGCGAAGTCTTTGACATTCGTCGTTTGCTGGCTCCCTCATCACTTTGATGCCAACGCCACACAACTGTACCACCAATCCCCCCCCCCCCCCTTCCCCCTGCTGCTTTATTTTGAGAGTGTGTAGCGATAAGCTCGCTTCGTTATAATCCTAATTAAATATTTAGGTTTACTCTATGGCTGTATTTACTTTTTGCTCTGTACCCCTACTCGATATGCTGGGTATTTTGTTCATCCTCTCTCTCTCTCTCTCACTCTTTCTCTTCGCTTCTCTCTACCTTTCACCAACTCACTTTCCATCGCTGTTGATGTTAGGCGCCTGATAAGCGCTTGGGTCACTTGGCAAGGGTTAATTGCATTAAAGTTATGACAATTGCCAACAAATTTGATGCCCGTGGCCGAAAAAGAAAGACGAAGAGAAAATCAACTCAACGGATGTGTATTGTGCACTCGAGAAACTAATTAGCTAAAGTTGAAAGCTTTATCCATTTCAAAAAGCGCCACTTCGCATGTGAGAAGCGCGTAGAAAGGCGCACACCAAAAACAAACAAACAAGAGTGCAAATTAAATTTAAAGTATGTTTTTAAATTTTTAATGTATATTTTTTAAATTTGCATCGCTTTTTGTTAGCTTAGCAACAAAGTATTCAAAAGTTTTTCGATAATAAAAAATAGTTTAGGTGGAAATTATAAATAATACAAAAATATATACAAATGAGGTTTCAGTCAATTGATCAGGCTGGATTTTTTTTTCACATATTTATAAACAGAATTTTAGTTGGCTAGAAATCGCTTCAGACTTGACTTTATATAAAATAAGATCAGTTCTAGTATTATATACTATATATATAAAAATGCTATTTCTATTATTTTCTGTTTTAAATCCATTCCAAAATGTGTTATATTAAGCAAGTCCTTTTAATTCTCGTCTTTTGGCTGATGTTTGCGTTAGTTGTAAAGAGAAAATGGAAGCACCTCAATCCAACTAGCTGTCTAATATAACCAATTTAATCTTGACACCCAGACCAACGTCTCGGCATCCCAGCCCAGTGCAGCCCTGTGGCATGTTGTCTGGTAGCCGTCGCTGGTCCAATGCCGACGCTCAGTTGTTGTAGCTGCCCCGGCAGTCGGTGGTGCCACAATCTATGCAGCTCTGCTTTGTTGGACGTCTGCCGCACTTGAAGCAGCGCGCAATTTGTTTTAATCAACAAAGTCAAAAAAGGGGCACGTAGCGGGGAGCAGTGCACAAAAATTAAATAAACTTTCTGTTGGGCCAACAATTTGGCCAGCATCTCCTAGATTCTCCCAGCAGCAGCACCGCAGCCACCGCCTCAAATGTCTGCGGCTACGTTTAGGAGCGGAGGTCAGACAAAACGCTGACAGGCAGCTAAAATCTGAGAATGGGAGCCTGGCAGGACGAACGCACGACGTGACTGTCCGTGGACAGCAGACAGCAGTCCAGCGACCAACAACAGTTGCAATCAGTTGCCCCCCCCCACGCTGAAATCCTTTAACTGTTTAATATTACAACGAAATGAGAGATGAGAAGAAAAAAAAATGTTTAACCGTCAGAGTAATTTTAATCCTTTGCAGCAATGCAAACAAATTAAACGAAATTGCACGAGTTGGCAAACAATTAGCGGGTACTCACACTCACCACACTCATTATTCGAATAACACTATTCACACATAAACTGAGTAGTCAGTGTGGCATGCCGGGCCAATAAATGAAAATTCCTGACTTGTCCATAAATTTTCACAGCCACTGTGATATACGGCACTGACCACAATCTGATAGGGCAACAGGCATCTTTTTATTTTTATTTCTTCGAGATATCTAAAATGTTCAGCTCATTGTTATCTATAAGCTACGGGGTATGTACGATGCAACAGATGACTTAATTCAGTATAAATAATAAACTTGGGAATGAAACTAACAAATATTTAAAATTGATTGAAAGAAAAAGATAATTTTTTAAAATATTATTTATAAAAGTTACTTAGAATTTATAGCGCATTTTAATATCCCTATACCAATATCTAATACAATATTTTTTCAGGCTGTGTTAAAAAATGAGTTTCTAAAACCATTTACAAGCATTTTATTAAGGAAGCAACCGAAATTATTTGAAAAAAAAATATAAACATACAAAGCATTAAATTTATTTAATTAGAATTATTTCAAATATTAAATCAAATTAATATTTAAAAAAATATTTTATTACAAATAATACTATTATGTATAAATATTTACTTTTTATACTTTTTATTTAATTTCTACAAAAAAGTCCAATGAATTTGCTTTTTAGCAAAGGTCGAATTTTATTTTAGCAGGAATAAAAACTTATTTGAATTGTGCGGTGCTTAGGTAGGGTATCAAAGAGTGTGTGTAGTTTATTCCACTTATGCTTGTTCTTGATTGTTGTTATAACTGTATTGTATTGCCTTTCATTGTTTGTTATCAATAAAGCAAATTGAATTCGGTGCGGTACAAAAAGTGTCACTCAGGTCGATCGAGATAAATGCCAAGTGTGCGAAAGAGGAGCTGTGGTAGGGAGGAGGGATTGGAAGGTACCATTGGCCATTGTCTGATGTTTGATGATATTGTGTAGCTGTAGCTGAATGTCGGCTATTTGAAATGGGCAAATTAAATTAATGTGTTGGATTGTCTGCTGGCCAAATGCATTGATAAATGAAAAGGTTAAAACGCAGGTCAAACTAACAAAGACCCCACTGACGACCCCCCCGACCCGTGCTTAATGTTAATTTGTTTTGTTATATCATTTTTGTTGTTGTCATTTTTTTGTTCTGTTGTTTGTAAAACAGCTACAAAATGTAGACATCCGACAGGCTTCTGTGATTGTTGCTGTCAGCTTTTGTTGCTTATTATTTATCATCCGGTTTTACTCTTTGCCCCAAAAACCCACTTCCTTTTCCCCCATCCTACAATTCATGCCCTGCTTCCCGATGCAATGAATCAAAGTAACTGCTGTGTGTGTGTGTGTGTGTGTGTGTGTCTGTTGGAGCTGCCAGGCATTAACATTGCTTGCCTCAATAGGTACAACAGCTTGATTTATTATATGCCTGTCCATATTGGTAGGCGTGGCACCGCCCACAGATAACGTGAGTCCCGTTTGTAGGAATAGATTAATAGCTGCAAAAAATAGCATTCAATCGAATGTTAACAACTCATAAAACAAATCAATGAAAAATCTGCATTGCCTATTTGCGAAGGCTCGTCTATCTATTTCTTTTATTAACAGGGCTTATAAAGACAATAAGTAAATTATTCGAGGGGCCACGATGAATACTACTTGATGCAGAAAAATAACGATTTTACATTCTAGCAGAATGAAAATTATTAAAATAAATAACAAATAGCATTTATGTGAATTTCTTAAGAAATGTTTCTCTACCAACAAATAGATCTGAAATATTTCGACAAAAAACACAAATTTGCAATTTAAAATTGTAAAACAAAAATTTTTCATATATTGCATACCAAAAAATTCTAATAAATTTTCTTGTTAATAATGCAAATAGTCAGATGCAATCTATATAAATTAGTGTAAGGAAGATATATAGTTTGCTAAGCGAAATCGAGCCATATTTTAATAATTTTTATTTATTCATTCTTGGTAAATTAATTTCATAAATTGAATTTGCTAAATAAAATGTACTTAAATGCGCTTTAAGTGCCTTTAAACTGCTGCAGCCATATAACAATTTGCGAGCAATTAAAGCCGCATAATTTCTGCCGGCCTATACGCTTCGTTGGCCCGTAGACGTGTCTGCATTTTTGTGCCCCGCGGCCCCGTCCCCTGCCACACCTTCGCGCCCCTCACAGTTGCTGGCCCTGACATTGTTGGCGTTGGCTAAAAATTGCAATGTCATTGTTGCGAGTCAGCGGGTGTCGGAGTACAAAAACCATGTGGCTAGTAATTCATTACCCCGACCAACACACAAACACACACACACACAACAATTCAGATGGCCGCCGCCGACGCCATTTAATGTGCAAACAAAAGGCGTTGAAACACAAAAAAAAAACAAGAGAAGGAAATAAAGCAAAAAGCAATAAGAGAAAATAAGCGAGAAAGAAAAGCTTGTCAAATGTTATGAAGTATTTGCAAAGTGCAGACGCCGCACAATGGCAACAAAAAATCCGACAAAAAAAAGTCGAAGAGAATATGCAGCGCTCTATGCTAAAAGTTAAAATAACGAACGATAATTAATGGAATGACAACATAAAGCAGCCAACAATTTCAACAGTTTCCAATGCTCAAGCGTTTGGAGGAGTGGCACGCCCCCTTCCACAACCAACACCGCCCACCCATCTGCAGCTGGGCGTGTGAATCGTTATCGAAGTCTGGGCGCGAAAAAATTTGAAGCGGAAGCAACGGCAATGCCAATGTGAATGGGGTATGTGAGAGGGGTAGCGAAAGGGTAGTGAACGGGTAGTGAGAGGGTAGTGCGTATGTGAAAGGTTTTCTGGACAACCGGAAATGCATTGTTTCACGCGCAATTTCATTTTGGTATTTATTATGCGCCGCACTGGACAAAGAGCCTGAAGCTCGACGCGGGTGTCCAAGGAGTTTAAGGCGTGGCAAATGCAAAAGCAATCAAAATAATTAATTAAAATTGTATTTGTGGCCTGAGTGGTGCTTGGAGCGAAATGTGTAGAGATAGCGATATGTCTGGAACTCAAGAGTTTTCAAATCTGTAGAAAATATGTGGGCAATAAATGATAAAAATAAATAAAAATGTCAACAATTAAAAAAAAAATGCATTTGTTAAATGCCTCAAGGTTTTAGTATTATAAAATATTTGACATTCAGTTGAAATTAAAAAAAATTTCTCTTTAGTTTTATTTTACTTTACATTTATTTTACTTGGGAATAATTAATTTGTGCACTACAATTAAAATGCAAACTGAAAAATTAATATTAATATCATATCAATCATCAATCATCATCATCAATTCTCATATTTCAGCACTCTAAACCGTTTTAAAAATTGGTTCAGTGCTATATTTCAACAAGTATAAAAGCTACAACGCTTAAATTCAAATTATATGCTACTTGAAGAGGGCTTAAAAATGCCCCACTAACTGTCAACTCTTTACCTATTTGGAAATCTTTAAACGCCTTTTGCATTTCATAATTATGCAAATGTTTTCGGTACAAGCCAATTTTGGGCGGCTTTGGCTTAAGCTGCATTGCATTTAAATATTGGCTGAACATCATTAGGCCAAAATGGCAACAAAATCAGCAACAACAACAACAACAACGACTAACAGGAATCTCGCTTGCGCAACTTTGCAGACATCTTTTCCTATGCCGCACAACATTTTCAATTTGCCAACAGCAGCCAGGTGGGTTTGGCGCCAGGTGGTTTTGGTCACAGCACCAGATACGAATAGTTTGCTTCAGGCAGCGTCAGCTCCAGCGTGTGGATGGAAAGGATGCCGCGGTAAAGGAGGCGTGGTTAGCGCACAAGCAACGCCGCGAGCATTGAAACCAAAACAGGCGACGAGATGACGATGTTGACGATGTGGCTGCACTTATTCCCCATGTTTTCTCGTTGCTGTTGTTGTTGCAGTTGTTGTTGTTGTTGGGCCTGATGAGGAAATTGTTTTGAAAATTACAAAAAGCTGTGAAACAAGCAGCTACACTTGCACTACCATGACATGCATATAGTATACCATGTCGAGAACTTTGCCAAAAGTGTAAAATGTTACGTGCATATTCCAGCTGTTGGTTTTTAGTATAAGTAATGCATAATGTTTTTAAATTGACATCTTAATTATTGTTGTTTTTTAAATGGAATAGACATATTACACATAACTGTTACCTATAAAAGTTATTCAACTTAAGAAAATAAGTTAGGCAGGCATTTAAAAAAGATTTCATTTCGGAATATTATTTTTAGTAAAAACTGTCAATCTATTTTTTCGAACTTATCCTAGTATCTCAATACATAACTAAGACTTTTCTCAATTTGTTATAATTTAAACAAACATATTTTATTTACTACCAAACACTGTTTTGTATGCATTGCATAGTGCTGTATCATGCCTGAATATTTAATATTGTGAATAAGTGTTGATAAATGAGTAACAAAAAGTTGCCTCACACTTTCAACTATCTAAGAACAAAGATCTTAGTCAGTGTTGCTAAATTAAAAAAAAAGGTTTATTAGTTTTTAAAGTTCTACGCTTTTTTTAAGGAAAAGTGTTTTTTGTTAAAATAAAAAATGTTGCAATTGAAACTTTTAGTTAGGAAATTTATACTTATGTAAAATCAAAATTTTATGATTTTTAATTTCAAAATATATTTTTAAAGACAATAAAAAATGCTTGGTATATAATTTAAAAAATCTCTGAAGTTGTATATAAAAAAATTAGTTAAGCTAGGGAGAATATTGAAGCTAACCTCGCAAAAAATTCAAGTCAGCGCTGCCGATAGGGGCAATCCACGTAGGTTACCTTCAGGCCCTTCCAGGTGTATGCGCCGCCGGATTGCAGCCTGCCCAAATAGCACAGAAATTGCCGATAGCTAAAATAAACGGGTTCGTCGTGGGGATGCTTCGAGTGGTAGGGGCACAAATTGTCGCAGATGAAAGGACGCCGTGCGGGCACCTCTATGTCAAATATATCGTAAAGTTGGCTAAAGATCTCCGAGCCATCATTGAAGACCAACAAGGTGTGGTCCGAGCTGCGTATTGAAATGGATTAGCCAAGCGTTAACCAGTTGGACTGTGCTACCTACTGTGCGTCATAGATGATCTTCCGGAATTCGGGCTGCTCGACAATGCAATTGAGCACCGCCTCGTGCTCGCCGGACTGCAGCTCAACGAGGAAGTCGCGTGGCAGCAGCATCAGGCGAACCGCGGACATGATCTCCAGCAAGTGCTGGGACCGTGTCGCCCAGTCGTGGGTGAGCCAGCGTACGGCCGCAAAGAAGACCTCCTGCTCGCTGTTAACAGCCACGTTCTGGGATTTGAGCAGGACGCACACTTGGCCAAGGGGCAGCTGGACAAACTCCCTGCTGGCGACCAGTGTCAGAAAGAAGCGCTGGATGCGATGCAGCATATTGGTGTCCAGACCGGGCACTCTCAGAATATTGGATAGTTGCGTCGCCTCGTTGAACAACGCAAAGGCCTGATCCTCGCTGAAGTCCGCTGTCATATCCAGACAATTCCACACCTGCTTGACCAGCGGGTCCACGTCCAGGAACATCGCCGCCGCCAGCGCACGTATAATATGGCGACGTCCCAGCGTCGGATTCGGACTTACGATCCAATCGCAGACGATCGCTAGACCCTCCGGTGTCAACCGATCTTCGGGCAGCACCAGCTCCCGCTGGCCACCCTTCAGATTTTGCAGCACGTAAAGCGAGTGGCACATGAAGCGCAGCCGATTGCAGTGTATCTGCTTTCCGCCCAGTCTGATCAACAGATCCGCGGCATCGTCCACCTCCCACTGCCGCAGCAGCAGCGGCACCAACGAGTCCTGCTTCTTCAACTTAAAGTCCTTCTCGGCGATATCCCAAATGGGCAGCTGGTTGCCGCCGCGAAACTCGCACAGCGCCACCTCCGGCAGGATCGGCTCAGACGGCAGTTCATCCATTTTAAGCATCAGCATTTTCGGTAGAAACTGCAAATTTTGAGAATATTTCGTTGGCAACAATATACTGATAATATTTTTGTGTATATATACAAGGGGTGTTTGTGTCTGAATTTCTAACTGATTTATTTATAGAACGTACAGGAAATGGGTGTTTGATGTATTTCAAATTTAAACAGATTTTCATAAAAGTTAATAAGAGTTTTAGTAAATTTACTTAAAATAGGTGAAGAGCGTAAAGTAAAGTTCTTCAACTTCATAAAGAATATTTTCTTAAACAGTGCGATCTAAAATCTGCTTGAAAAGCTATTTTAGACTATATCAAATTCTATCAAGAATTTCATGAAAATTAAATAGGTGTTTTAAAGGATAAAAGGGGGTTTAAGCAAAAATTTTTTTCATAGGAGTTTGTCCTATATACAATATATAATAAACAAAACAATATATTATAATATATATAAACAAATATATACATAGTTGTTTTAATTTGCGAAAAAACCAGAAAAATATATATTTAGATTGTGAAATATTATATATATACTAATTTTTTTATTATTAATTTATATTGCTTTCTATCTGCTCCTATTACAACATATTATATTATACCCTATGGGAGTTTCACATATATGTACATAGAAAATTAGTTATAGATAAAAAAAAACCTCCTCCATTGTGCACAATCAATACCCAAAATCGCGTCTAGACTATTTTATTAGATGAGTACTGTGTGGCATAAATAATTTTTACAGCAACCTGTCAAAATTTCAAGGAGAACTCGAGAGCTCCTTGTTGGTCGCTTACATTTTGGCCAATTAGACGCACAATGGGCCCCAAATTATGCAACATGGCGCGACAAATTCAATTTGCTATGCCCCAAACACGTGCCCAACAACAGCAACAAACGTAAGCCACACACACACACACACAGACAGAGAGACAGACAAGGGCAGCAGCCGAGCGACACGTCGAAAGTTGTTCAAAAATCCCTGGAGAAATTAGTTTGATTTATGTTGAGTTTCCGGTGCAAATAAATTGCCAAGTTTACAGGATTCGGACACGGGACGCAATGCAAACGCATAATTGATAATGCGAACGGCGTACAAAGCGACTCTTCGGTTAGAAGTGGGGGAGGGAGATAAAAGTGGGGGGGAAATACCTGGAAAAGCTCGGCAACAAATTGACACTTATTCGGCTCGCATCAAAATCGTGACTAATCCACTTGAATTGCTTGTCAAAGCCACAGAAATATATTCACACAAACAAAAATTCCAAAAGTTTGTTAAATCTGCCACCGGAATAAAAGAGACACGTTTTAATAAACAAATACAATTGGGATATTTACGTGGAATGCAAACTTTTTTCTAAAAGCAACAACTATTTGAGGTTTTCTTAACATACTTACGATAAACATATATAGTGATATATGTAAGGTCCACACGACAGTTTTATTAATCTGAAATTTAAATTTTAAAGAAAAAATTTACAATAAAAAAGCCTCAAACTATATAAAATTATTAATGATATTACATAAATACTTCGCTTTATAAAAAAATAGTTGATTATGGAATTTTTTTTGCATGTTCATTGAAAAGCTTTAAAACTATTTGAAAAGGCAATTCTCATTAAAGCCCTGACCCAACGGTGTCTATCAAATGCGGTGAGCTGTCAGGGCTAAAAATCAAAACCTCCCGGCAGCGGCCAAATGGAAAACCTCAAAATCAATTAATTTTATTGGCTGCCCCTTTTTTTCTTGCTTTTTATTTGTAGGCCAAACTGAAATGTCATTGCGGTGGAAAAACTACACAGAAATACGTTGTAACATGTTATGTGGCACACTCTAGAGCGTATTACCAACAAACAAAATCTAATCAGGTTTGCAACACAAGCATTTATAAGCTTTTTCTTGTTGATAAATATGATATGCATTTGTATATATTCCATAGAGTAATATTACTCGATGCATATACTTTAAGCTTAAGTTACAAAAGTATTTTAATAGAGTATTTATTATCCATATATATGCTTTAAATTTTTAAATATAACTAGATATATTAAATACGTAAAAAAGTTTCTTTATTTGTTCTGAAAAGTTTTCAATGCATATTAATTAAAAAATGATATTTTTTCTATTATATAACCCATTAATAATGGTGGTTTTTGTTATACTCTCCATAGATATAAATTGGAAAAATATAAGAAAGATTTATCTGAAACTTATATTTTATAAATCTTGAGAAATATCTCAACATAATTTTTTATCATTTAAATTTAAAATTTGGAAAGATGTTTGAATGCAAGTAATACAAATTAATTGAATTGAACAAAATAAAAATGTTTATAGGTATTATTAAACAATTGACTGTATTAAGGGTATCTAAATATTGACTTCCTTTTAATGGTAACATTCCTGTTTTTTTTCGTTTCTTGACTTTCTGATTCGTTTTCGTGTTTGTCATTGGCCCAAATGTCTGACATTGACAAAAGTGCAAAGGATTAAAAGTTCTGCAGAGGCAGGCAAAACCCGAACCAAAAACACAACACACTAACACACACACTCACACACACACATAGATACACCTTTGTGGCCAGTTGAGGACTGGTACGAGTTGCGGCTAAGTGAGAAATTGAAGTCACGTAGCTGTGTGCAAATTTTTTGTACGGTTGACACTAACAATTTTTTTATTTATTTTTTTGTATTGGACCTGGTTTTTTACGGATTTTTGTTGCCTTTATTTGGTTATGTTGTTAAATTTAATTTTTGTTTAGTAGCCAGCCGCACTGTGATGTCGGCCTGATTAAATTTGCCAACATTTACGTGATTTCAATGCGTAATTTATGCCAGCTTCCGAAGGCGTCAAGTCGAACCCATTGCCATATGGTTTTAGGCCTAGCATCCCCCAAAAAGCCGAAAAGTTTTAATTAGTTTAGTCTTCGCCCTCAGCTGACTGTCAGCACTACCAAACAGCCCATTGCCATGGGCCCTATGAATGTTAGCACCCTCTTTGTGTATAGCGGTTTTTTATCTAGGCACTTTCATATTTATAGATGTACGGTTGAAAAGTTCCGGGTGTTAATGTCTGTTTGTGCAGCACAGAGCTGTGGCAAGGCAACAGGCGCTGACAATTGGGGTTAAAAGCAGATAAATAGAAGAGCTCTAACTGAGAGTTCCTAACTTAGAGATACCCTGTTATTAACACCAAAAACACAATTTTTATAATGTTTTGAGAAAAGATTTAAAAACTACATAATCTCAAATGGGCTCAATAATCGTTAAATGGAAATCGATATTTATCGATTTTTGGGTGTTTAGAAATTAACTCTATAAACACGATCTGACGAACAGAAAAAGGAAGTCCTTCTCATTTTACTCCATTTTGTAATAACAACATAATATTTAAATTTCTGAAACGTAAATTAATTATGATAAAAAAAAATATATATAACTTTATAAATAAAACTTTGCATAAAAAAAAACTGCTTAAATGTTCGACTAGCTAATTCCAGCCCCAGCCGGAACACATACCACATACCAGGAAATGTCCAGAAATGATCCATTTACCTAAGGCTAAGGATTTGAAGAAATGCGACAACAAGTACGAGAGAAACTAATTAATTAATTTAATATTAAATGCATATTAAATATGAATCCTGCACAGCTTTTTTAAAAGTTGGATCAAAAAAGAGAGCCAGTAAGTGAGTGAAAAAACAGAGAGCAAGTTCTTATATTTTATTACACTTTCGCCGCATCAAATGTCCACTGGATTCGTTTGGTGATCTTATCGCAATTGGGCGGTTGCTCTGGCCACACTGTCTGCCACTTCCCATCCAATTAAGGGTACGTCTTTGAAGGCCTGTCAACGGCGTGCAAAGGTGAAAAGTTGCAGTTGATATCGAATGTGCCAAACCATCGTAAAATCGCGTGACTGTCAACCAGTGAAATTTTCTAGCTGTGAGCAGCGTGCAAAACTTTTGTCCCAATACCCTAACAGTGGATAACATTGGTGCAACATGACGCCTAACTGTGAATTGAGTCTATCGATATTTTACAAGAACTTATGAATTCATTTTGACAGTACGGCAACTCTATGTAAACTATCGATTTATTATCGATAGTTCATTTATAATGTCTATCAAACTCCCAAATATAACTAGGTTTAGTAAAAATAAAAAAGAAAATGTTAAATTTATAAATGTGTAAATATGTTAGGTAGTAGGGCAACTTTAAAGCTATTATCGATTTTTAAATTCTCTATTAAATAAATTAAAACTTAGATCAAAAATTATAATAAATATAATAGTTTATCGGACATATTTATCGAATACTTATATATTTATCTATCAAACATGTCGAATAAACCAGTATTCTTAATATTTAATATTATTTTACCTGTTTTTATAGTATGGAGATCTAGAGATCTTTAGAGATCTTAAAATTTTAAAATCATCAAATTTGTCGGACAAACCTAAAGTTTACTTTAAATCTCTTACCTCGTCTAAAGTGAGGGCATTTAAACATCGACTGCTTTCAGTCGGTCTCTTTTTTTTATTTTTGTTGTCTTTTTGGCTCACAGCCCAATTTAATAGTTTTTCGATTTGTTGAAAGCAAACGCCAAAGCATAGAAAATAAATTGTCACAAAATGGTGGCCAACTTGAGCAGCAGCGACCGCAAAGGCTGGCAAAAGTTTGCCTCCAGACATGCAGAGAGCACTCAACTCCTTGGTCTTATCTTTATCAGTTGGAGAAAAGCGCAGCCAGCATTCGTTGTTGTTGTTGTCGTTGTTGTTGTTGTCGTTGTTGTTGTTGTCGTCAGCGTCACATATCGAGTGCGCCTGGGCCTGCAAGAAGTTCGACGACTTCGACTTGGACTTGCAGTTGGCGACTGGCCCCGGGAAACCCCCTGTTGAAAACTCGCACCAAGTACCGTTACGATTTGGCCGACAGCTCACGCCCAGACCGCCCACAGACGCCGTTCGCTTCAAGTTGTAAATAACTGGCCATTGGAGGAGAATCGAAAGATTTTCAATTGAATTCATTTGATTGCAAATTTCATTTGCCACACTCTATGCTGTGGCCTCAAGCAGATAATTATCTACGCATTTTCCGACATAATAATATGAAAAATAGTTGAGAATTGCTCGACTAAAAATTACCCAGCTACAAATTACTATATTTTCACAATTAAAAAAACGCATTCATTTGTATGCTACATTAATATATTACAAATTTTCAGAGATGTTAACCCATTTTCAAACAGCTACAGGGTATAAAAAGACAGGAAAACTATCGCTCGTTTTAAGATGCGGCCCCATAAAATCTCATAAATGCGCATAAAGTGCCTTTTAACAGCACAGTTGGCTTGTCGGCGTCATCATCATCGTTCTGTAACTAGTTGTAAATATGCTCAACATGCACTCAATGAATGAAATGTGTGCACAATGTTGAAAATAGTTGTGACACCCCAACCCCACAGAGATCCCTCGAAAGGCGCCCACAAAAGGTCGCCCATTTCTGTTGTTGTTGTTGTTGTTGTGCATACGCCTGGCATGGTCTGAGCAGGCAGCTTGTAGTACAACTTCCGCTTATATGGACACCACTTCAGCATGATAAATTGATGTTGCCGGTTTTAAAAACGCAAAAGAAAATAAAATACCAGCACTGGGTCTCCAGCAGCAACCAGAAGGCATCCACTTGACTACATTATACCCGCTTTATAGAGTATATACTTTACATACTGTGCACGTTTTTATATTCTTATACAGACAACATACCTGTTTGCCACGCATACCCCATTACAAATTTGTTCAGGGTATACAATGTACCCAGAAAGTGCTGAGTGCGAATAAATGTGGGTCTGTTGTGTGCGTTTGGCAGACAGTTGCTGTGTGCGTGTTTATGGCCCTGCATAATCACCACAAGCTGAGTCGAGAGACAAGCAATAACAGCACATCAACTGGCGGTCACATAAATTTGACGTTTAATTTATTAAATTTACGAAATTGTTTTTTTTTACAATTTAAATTGAAGCGCGCACATCACATAGCAGACAGCTTTGCAACGGTCTGCTTAGTATTCAATAGCTGAATGTTTTGCCTGAATTTGGTATTTGCTGTATTGTTAGGTAAAACTTAGTAGTTTTTGCTATTTGGTTTTTTATAGTATTTTATCGCTGCCCGCATGCAGCCACATTGTATCACAGCAAAAAATGCATGGAAATGTAAATTTTGTATTGTTATTCTTGTTGGGTAAGAACAGAAATTAATTGTTGTATCTATATATTCATAATATGTGCCTATGTTTATTGATGCAGGACTGCTCGTGGCACAGGCCCATAGCGAGCTGTCTGGCCTGTTGAGTGCCCTGCAGTATTTTGGCTTTAATCTGCAGTCCAATGGGAAGGGATCGGTGGATCTGGCCAAGATGTCGCGCGGCCAAACCGAGTATAGCTTCGAGTCGTATGCCCTGATGCGTGAACGGCACACCTGTGTGCCGAGCGACGAGTACATCATGCACATGGCCGACCTGCCGCAGCAACGGAAGCCGCCGATGATGATTCGATGCCTGCAGCCGAAACCGTCTGTGGATGCGGGCAATGGGTCCGCACCCGAGCCCCAGCTGCTGATCATGAAGAGCGTCAAGGATATTGTGAATCTGCTAAAGCCGATTGGCAATGCGACCAAACGCCACGAGCCCGGCAGCTGTGTGGTGATCCACTTCTGTACGCCCACCAGTCTGGAGTGTGCTCGCGTGGGTCCGTACATCAATCTGTTGCCCCATCTGTTTCCCACACTGCCGGTGGCCTACATTGATGCGTACGAGTTTACACGCTTCAATGCCGAGTTCGGCATAGTTGCGCTGCCCACGCTGATGCTGTTCCATCAGGGGCGGCCGCTCATCAAATACGAGTCACCCGAGTCGGATAAAGTGAACGTGCCCAACTTCATTATGCGCCACACAAACGTCAAGGGGATCAATCCAGATACCATACATCCATTTATAAAGCAGGTGATCAAATATGGTCCGCTGTCCTCGACGCCAACGGCGAAGACCGACTTCTATCTGATCCTTGCATGGGCATTCATACTGATCTGTTTGGCCAACTATGTGCGGAGCACGGTCTTCTGGAAGCAGCTGGTGGAGATGGTGCAACGGAACTGGCGCGAGTCCGAGGAGACGCAAATGGAGAATATCGACTAGTTTCACACCAATATTTAGGGTACTCGGGGCGGGTGTAAACATAAAATAAGTAGTTACACAAATTGTTTACGCTTTAAATTTACTATGTGTGTATGTATTTTCATTTTAATTAAATTCACATAAAACTTTATGCCTTAATAATTATTGGTTTCATAGTTTAGGAGGCGGCTCGATTTTAGTCGCTCTGCAAAAGTTTTAAGCTTACACGCTAGAAGAAACTAAAATCCTGCGAATATACTTTAAAACACTTCAACTTAAACTTAGTGCACATTTTCAATATCTTTTGAAACTTTAATATAACTAAAAATTTTAATTAACATTTGATGTGTGTGTGTGTGTGTGTGTGTGTTGTGTGTTTTTTGGGGGTGTGAACAGTTGCCCGGCGTGCAAGATCTAATGATATCAAAGGTTAAATGCAGATTCGCGAGTCTGCGTTGCGCGCTCTGTTTTAATAAAAAATAAAGGAGGCATATTTCCGTACAGTATCAAAAAGAATCAGGTATGCGATTTTTGGTTTGGCCTGGCCAAAAATCATAACTATAAAGTTGGGGCCAGGCGCACGCTAGGAAGAGTCGCGAATCTGCCGTGTTTAGACTAACGTATAATCAATGTTATGTTATTTTATGCGTGTTGTAATTTTTTATCGTTAACATTTAGTATTATTGGTTTCCGCTTTGCAATTGGAGGCTTAAATAACATTTTCGACGTGTCTGTGTCTGTGCCTGTGTGTGTGTCTGTGTGTGTATGTGTGTGTTTCCTCATATCCTATTATTGAGGTTTGTTCCGCTTGGCCGACTTGACGCTCTTTTCCGGGCCATTCGACGGTTGCTGCTGTTGTTGTTGTTGATGATGATGCTTCAGACGCTGCTGGCGACGTGCGGCTGCGGGATTTGCAGCATAGGGATGTGGATGTATGCTATACAAAGAGAAAACCACATTAATAATCATACATATTTATATTTAAAAAATAAAACGACGTAGGGCACAAATACGTAAATAAAAGATGACAACGTAAAAGTTTTCATAGAGTTGTAATTATAATCATTCCGTACATAGGCCAATTCGAACGTAAATTTGCAAAATGGTGAAGGCGAGGGCGAGGGCGAGGCGAGTGTTATTCAGATGTAAGAGAGTAAAAGAGAGAGAGAGACGGAGGCAAAAGCTGGATGATTGGGCGGGCGTTGATTTGGTTTGGTTTTGATTGATAAATTGCGTTCGCACCCCGTTACGTGATATGATGAGAGGTACGCAGCTAATGTGTGTTGTTGCATTCCCCTTCCCCACCACGTGTACGTAAGACAACAAAACGTAGCAGCAGCAGCAGCACCGTAGCAACAACAGAGTTCGAATTTTGATAAGCGTCGTAGGTTGTGTCACGCAGTACGCAGATAATATGTTGGTATATATATATTTAATATTTGTGTAACGTTGACCAATTAAGCGTAGCGTAGCGTAACGTAACGATGATAGTTATGCGTTAGAGTTGTTAAACGAAAAACGTAATGGATTTTGGCAAAAGGTAACCAAACAAAAAAGTGACCAATAATACTATATTTGGTATTTTCTTGCGTATTACGTAAAACGCAAATAAGACAATTGTGACGCAACATGCTGATTACGTGTACGTCGCCTTATTTGATTTACGATTACTATATAGAAAATATTTGTGTGTGTGTGTGAGTGTGTTTGTGTAGGTGTAATGTTAGTAGTAGTAGATTTTATATGTACATAGCTGGATTATTGTTTTTGCGGGCGGCCTTACACGTAACATGTGGCACGTAACGACGTCGCAGATGCGTAACGTAACGTAACGTAGATGATGCGTAGCGTCGCAGCGATGATGTTTATTTTGATTTGCATGGCGGGGGCGCAGCGTGCGAGAGAGAGCGAGAGTTGGAGTCGCCGTGACTGGTAGTGGTGGTTAGTAGGTGGTTGTGATTACGTCGTTGACGTAACGCGCGTCTAACATCGCCGATCGTCGTTTAATTACTTTGTATGTAGTATATATATATTATATAGTTAAGTGTATATTGATTATAGTTTATGGCGTGGTGTTTCATATTGTTTCTACTTGCGATAGAAACGTGAGTTATATAAACGCCAATCTCTGCATTAAAATCGAAAAATATTGTATATATGTGTTGGTAGAGAGGAGAAAGAAATAGAGCGAGAACTTGTTAATTTACATATAAGTTGCAAAATAATTTTTTTTTATCTTATAGTGTAGGAACTAGTTCTTTTCGAACATCGTTAATAGTAGGCAGATATAGCTCCTAATTGGGAACAGCCAAATCACGTAACGTAATGTTAAGCTAGCGTATCGTAACGCATAAAAATGGTAAAATAGCTGATTGAGGTTAACATCCACATAACATAATGTTAACGTAACCCTATGTGACGTAACGCATAGAAGGATGGCTAACAAAAGAAGGATTTCATAATTTGTATATTAAGTTTTGACTTTTTAGAAGTATTTGTAGCTTAGCCAATGATCAAATAACGTAACGTATCATCACAATTACGTGACGTATTTAAAGCAAAGCTAACAGGGAGAGCAGTTTTTGATATTATAACGTAACTTTTTAAACGGATAGCTAACAGAGACAGCGATTTTTGAATGTATTTAAAATAAAATTGTCGGTTTTTTTTATGAGGGAGCTAGGCACACGTCTATCGGGCCTATTTGTGGGAATATCTCTCATTTTGTTGTTGTAGCTGTTGTTTTGTTTTGCTTATGCGAACAAACCTTGGCGTGCCGGCAATGCTGTGACTAGCGCTGGATACGGTGGCCAACGGTGACGAGGAAGGCGTACGTAGCGGGCGACGGGGCGTGGCCAAATGCTGACCATTGCGCATGTAGGCGCGACGCGATGCCGACGTATTTCCAGCGCCCAAATAGTTGTTGTTGTTGTTGTTAGTTACGTCGTAGGCGGCTTGCGAAGAAGCTGTTGTGGCGTCGGCGCGACGTGGCGAAGTTGTTGTTGCTGCTGCTGTATCGCTGCTGTTGTTGTTGTTGTTGTCGTCGTATGGAATCAATTCGAAGAAAATTTAAAAGAGATTACAACAAAACACATTTGGCGTATGTCTTTTGGGCTAGTAAACGGTTGGTGGTAGTAGTGGTAGTTTTCTTTATATAACGTAGCAATCCATTAACGTAACGCGGTTTAGGGTCTTTACGTAGGATACGTGTATATAGTAGTATATATATTATGTTTATGGCATATGAGGTGAATCAAAAATTATACTGTAAAGTTTAAACAAATTTGGCAATTGTGAAATTATGAAAATTAATATATAATTACAAATTGCTTGCCGCCTACCTCAAAATTGTTCTCTTTTTTGATATTTATCATTTAGTATTTCAACGTAGTAGGAATGTAAAAGCAGAAATTTATATTTATATATGTGTAATATATATGCAATTGCTTTTGGTTTCTTTGACTCTGATTTATAATATATATATATTTTTTATAGTTAGTAAAATAGACTGTATGTACTTTGCTTGAATTAGTAATTATTATATCTGCAAGTAAATACAAACGTTGTAATTTAGCGAACATTGTGACAAAGAAAGAAAGTAGGGTACAAAAAAGGGAACAGCCTCTGAATATTACGGTTAAGAAAAAATATATATATCAGATACGTCTTGCGTCTTAAATCGAGTTAATTTTATAAAATCTACAAGCTTATAATATATAATATGTGCATACTCTGTTATTAACATTTTTAGGACACGTTACACCTATTTAACAGAAGAAAATATTTATGTACAGTGGTCGCCAGAAATTTACAGCTATCAATTCGAATTACCGGCAGTTCCACTTTTCTTTAAATCAAAAGAAAATATATAGAGGAAAAAAACAACAATAATGAAAGCTATTGATGACTATTGAAATTTTATATTTTTTTTTTTAAAGCATTTAAATATATTTTATTTTATTATTTTATTTAAAACTATATTTAAAAGGTTTTTAAAACTAAATAAAGAATTAATTATCCCAAAATAGTGAAAATTAAATTGACCCTAAGGCGCTAAGCACAAATATAAGAAAATTACTAACCCAGAAATAATATTTTTGCATGTTGTTATCTAAGTACTCGACATCGACGCAAGACATATCCGAGTGTTAATTGTTGTGTTAATTACTGGGTGTTAAAGATCAAAGCTGTGTAGTGTCAAGTGGAACGAAATGTTGAAAACAATCGAATCTAAATACGACGCGTCAAACCTGAAAAAGCAACTGGGAGGAAGGACATTTGTTTACTCACCTGTTGTGAGATGCCGTTGGCGGCGCTGGCAAAGCGGGCAATTGGCGTGGGCGTGTCGGCTCCTGAATCACACAGTCATCGTCATCCTCATCGTCGTCGAGCGGCTCAATGGTGACCGTCGAACCGCCAGCAGCTGGACGAGCGCCGGCGATGGCCTGCAAGCCGCTGTGGCCACTGCCACGTGGCATGATGCCGCGTGTGGCGCGTGTTGTAAACTCGCGGTCGAATTGCTCGGCCTCCTCCTCATCCAAATTAATGAATTCCTGACGCTCCTCTAACTGGCCCGAGCGCAGATCCTGCTCCTTCTCAATAATGTGAGCGCGCTCGCCAATGTGATGGCCAATGGCCATCTTTTTTACGCCCGTGCGCGAATCCTGAACGGTCTTGCGTGTCTCGCGAACGCCCCCCGGTCCAGTTTTGGTGCTGGTGCTGGCCTGATAGATCTGTGGACGTCCATCTGGACCCGAGGACATGGTCATCACGGTGCTTTGGCAAAATGAGGCGCCATTATTAGCGCCAATATCTGCAAATCCCAAAAACAGCATTAAATTATAAACTTGTTTTTTAGGTAAATACAAAGTCATATAATACGCACCAGCATTAAGCAAACGATTAAAGCTGGGCATGGCCGGAAAGCCAAATAGACCGCCACCCATGGGTGCCATAGACTGTTGACTGCGCTCCATCAAAGCGCCTTGCTGAAAGCCCGGATCGAATGGCGACGGTCCCAACATGTTGAACGGATCGGGCATGAACGAGTTCATCAAACGGTTCATCGAACGCATTTGCATATTCATGGCGTTCATGTGGTGGTTCATGTGATTGCTGTGAACATAAAAGGAATAGAATTTAGTTCATTTTATCTTACATGAGAAAATAAATCGAACTTGTTGTCCATTTGGTTAGCTGCATTTGATTTCTTGCGGCTTGAATTTCGTTTGCGCTTCATGTCAAAAATATAGTACGCCAAAAAAATGAATAACAAAACTAAATTGCTCGACTCAACGTTTGGACTGAAAAATTTACTACGAAATTTGGATTGGGGAAAACGGACGGATTTATAGAGAATAGCCTGCTTTGGTTCAACTAAAATATATGATTTTAAAAACAAGGTTAACTAGGGTTCGTCACTTTTTATAGTGGCGATAAAAAGTTTCTTTTTTTGTTAATTTTAAAACAGTTTTCTATTCAACTACATTTTCAGCGATAACAGTTTGTTGTGATTATCTAAAACAGTGGTTTTTTATTATCAATTTGTGGGAACTCCGTTAAAACAAGATAACCACATTCGAGCAATTACAATTCACTGTCGTCTTCTATTTGAAGAAATACAAAAAACAATTTCATTTGTAAATGGTTTAATTTTTTATAGTATTTTACTTTAGCTGTAAATCGTGTCATGTAATGTGACAAAAATATGCGATTTTTTTCAAGTCTGCAAAAGGCAGACATTAAAATTAAAAATAAATATTTGTTGACTTCGAGTTCGAGTAATATGAAATCTGTCTATACATTTGTTACTGATTTTTGATTCATTAATTGCGATGCTTTAACAAAAACAAAAGCGTTAAAAACAATAGAAAGCGTATTAAATGTTTAAGCATTTATATTGATTTGCCCAGCTCGCACTTGACTGCTTGACTGACAAAAATCAAAAATGACGTTTTGATCCATATTAAAACATGATATAATGACGTACAAACGTTGTTGCTGCTGTCTTTGTTGTTGCAGGCAAGCAAAACTAATCTTATTTATATTGACAGCAAGCGTGCAATCGAAATTATCGATTAATTGCGAGCCGTATGTCTGTGTTCTTTTCTTCCTGCAGCGACGTCTGCTTTTACGGTGGCATGCTGCGCACTCACACTCTCACACACACACATGCACACACGCACACAAAACGAAAAACTGCGTTGTGTATTGTGTAAAATTGACAAACACACACTCAAACACAGACACACGTCAGGCAATGCGCTGCCGAGCGGAGCACCTAATTAGCAAATGTATTTAAAATGAAAACCGCACAACCAGTATTTCCCAAGCCAACATTTTTCTGTTCCCCTACATTTACATACTTTATTCACTTTTCTTGCAAATTTTCCACGCCCCAAAAACAACAAATTGCAAACAGAAGACACCGTTAATTGGGTACTTACTTCATGAATCCAAGATCATCGTCGAAATCACCCATTAACGCACCAAATAGCGACATATTTTAATTCTTGTTTACGCTCCCGAAATATTTAAATTTATTATTTGTCTTTTTATTCCTTCTTTTTGTTACAGCTTCACGAGTTTTCTCGAAAACAATGTGGCCGCGTGGCTTTAATCGTGTAATATCAAAACAATGTGACTGTACACAAAATACCAGAAAATACTAAAGCATTAGTGATAGTGCTGCCAATCTTATTCTAATAAGGGCAGCCGCGAAAAATTTCAGTTTGCCTATTTCAAATTTAAATACTCTTAGTTTAATGCTCAATTTGTTTATACAAATGGATATATAAGAATTATATAATGTGTTAAGGTAAATTGTTCGCTTGCTTAAGAATCTGCTTAAATCTTTAAAGATATGGTGCAGCCTGCTCCTCAATCCAGGCGGTGTGGTGCCTGACACTGGTGTACACACCGGGGAATCCTTCCCGAGCACAGCCCACGCCCCAGGACACGATGCCCACCAAGATGCCGTCCACGGTCAACGGGCCACCAGAATCACCCTGGCAGGCATCCTTGCCGCCCTCCTCAACGCCGGCGCACAACATCTCATCGGTGATGGTGTAATCCTTGGTCAGATACTGGGCGCCACACATGTTGGTATCTATAATCTCCACTTCCACCGCACGCAACAGTGCGGGCAGCGCCTCATCCACCTCAGTGCGCTTGCCCCAACCGCTGACAATGGCATGTGTGCCAGGAGCTGGTGCGTCCACAGCTAATGGAATGGGCTGCACAAGACTGGAGTAAGCCAACGGTTCGGTGGTGATAATCATGCCCACATCGTTCACATGTGTCTTCTTGTTGTAGCCGCTGTGATAGATCAGCTTGGTCACCTTCACGCCCTGCTCCTCCAGATCGGCTATCGAATTCTGCCCGGCCACAATCCGTATGTACGAGGCGAAGCGTCCCTTGATGCAGTGGGCGGCGGTCAGCACCACACGAGGGGCATAGATGCTGCCGCCGCAGATGTGCAGCAACATGTACGTCTCCAGGCGCACGGACACCTGATACGGATAATTCCCAATATCCGCCTCGGCGCCACCCACAATGTGGGCGCTGATGGAGGCGCCACTGTTCAGGGCCACCAGCGAAAGCAGCCCCAAAACGATTAATCCCAGATACGACGACATTACGCAAAATTCGAATGTCCGAATGTGGATTTCATGGATGACACACGGCTTTTATATGAATACGCGTTCCGTCTTATCGCCAGTTAGCCCGAAAGCGTCCGAAATCCACGAACCCAATTGGAGTGAATGTTAAAGAAATTCTCTGATATTATAAAGATTATGCGCCACTGTTTTATATCCATTATAAACACGGCTGTCGGTGGGCTTCAAAAATGCTGGCCGGTCATAAAATCATTAGACCCATAAGATCTACGATAAGTCTTTAACGATTAAGCCAAGAAAAAAAACCCAAAACTGCAAAAAATAAATTCTACCAAGTAAACAATTTCATACAACTAAAATTATTTTGCATACGACTCCTAGAAAAATGATCACAAAATTATGTTTAGTCATTTCGCTTGGAATGAACTTTGCATTCGCACTGTAATGTCCGCGATTTATATTATCTTCGACGGTATACCCTAAAAATGTCCAGTGATTAAAATCTGTCTGGAGCAGGTATTTATAATCAGCCGAGTGCCCACGTACGCAGAGTGTTCGATAAGAGCGTATTGGCCAGATTTTTATAATTCCCAATTAAATTTTATGCTTCGATATAAACAAAATATTGGGCAACTACTATATCGTAATTTTATATGGTTGCCAATTTTGAACAGATGAGATTAGGCTGACATGCGCTCATAAGTGTGATCGATGAATCATGCCCGAAACTTGGTGCTTGACCACTGGATGGAATAAGTTTTTAGCTAAAAGTAATTGATAACCTTCCTGGAATGTACTCACAATAAGTACACTACTCAAATTAGTTGACAGATTGAGTGAAAAGTTAACAAAAATAAAAGTATTTGGCTCATACAAAAAAAAATTGAGTTTATACGAAAATAAAAGTAAGTTTTCACTGAATGTAATTATAAATTAATATTAACTCCTACAAATACAATATATTTAAAATTTGCCTTCAAACAGTTTTATATTTAAATATGCCGACGGTTATTTGGTCTTTCCAATAACTTGTTATCGCGTCTATCGATAGCTGTTATTGTTATAGCAGTCAGCTTTGAGAACGAAGCACGTCTTGGGCGATCGTATCACAAGCGCCATTTGCCGATACGATTAGGATAAGATAAGCTACCAACTAACTAACCTTAACGAGATTCCTGGTAGATTTATAGCGCCTGTATTATTGCTCGATTGACGAATTAAACCAACAATAAGTTTTTTGTATAAAAGCGTAGCGCACTGAACATATAGTTTCAGTTCTTAATAAAAATGTTTCGCATCTGGATCGGGCTGAGTATTGTTGGACTCGCTTTGGCGGGCACCGTTTACCCGAGCGGGGTGCCCATGCCCGATGGTCGCATTGTCGGCGGCCAGGACACGGACATACGCAAGTATCCCCATCAGATATCGATGCGGTATCGTGGCAACCACAGATGCGGCGGCTCCATCATCGCCAGCAACATCATCGCCACGGCCGCGCACTGCGTCAACACCCTGGCGAGTGTCGCCAACCTGACGATCATCGCTGGCACCACTCAGACGTTCTGGCCCGATGGCCAGGAGCTGGCGGTGCGCGAAATCATCGTGCACGACAAGTACAAGTCCCTGTACCAGGACTACGATGCCGCTGTCCTGGTGCTCGACGGCGACTTTGAGTTCAACGAGGCTGTCCAGCCCATTGAGCTGGCCGAGGTGCGTCCGGAGCACGGCACGACCGTCATTGTCACCGGTTGGGGTACGACTACCGAGGGCGGCTCCATTCCCAACACCCTCCAGGAGGTGGAGGTCAATATCGTCGAGAATGCCCAATGCAAGAGCGCCTACTCCATTGCTTTGACCAGTCGCATGTTGTGCGCTGGCGTCGACGGAGGCGGCAAGGATGCCTGCCAGGGCGACTCCGGCGGTCCGCTGATCTACAACAACGAGCTGCTGGGCATTGTCTCGTGGGGCACGGGCTGTGCCCGCGAAAAGTATCCGGGCGTCTATGCTTCCGTGCCCGATTTGCGGGATTGGATTCTGGCCACTCGCGATGCCAAGGCCAAAGTGGGCAGCATTGATTTTCTATAGATTACGCACTTTGTTGTTATCAAAAAGCAAATACAAATAACCAGTTGTGGAAAGTTCTATGATTGTGGCCTTTACTAACGGATTAGCTGATATGAAGTTATTGATATAGAAAAACCAAAACCGTTGCGTGTTATCGATTGCTCAGCCAAAAGCGGAACAACTGCTTGTTCGATAAGGCAGTGCGACTTATTTAGGTTTTTGCCTAGCACTCAGCTTTTGAGTGGCGGCAGACAAAGACAATATAAATATATGTAGTAGAAATCAGTAATCAAAATAAATTATTTATATTGTGTAACGTAGAGCAAGAGAAAAAATAACATTTGACGGTTTTACAATTGTGCACGAAGTGAAAATACTTTGTTTGAATTATGCCAATTTGAAATTTTTCGACATTGTTAAAGCTAAATTGTCAAAATTCAAAATTTTTAAATTTTAAATAAATAAATACTTGGCTGCGCAAAATTGATCAAACATATATTCCCACCCGCACTTGAAGGCGGGAGAATAGAAAAAATCCATATCTGGGAGACAGTTTTAAGATAGTCTTCACAAATAAAAAATCGATATATTTTCAAAATAATAGTTATCATATATACCGCTTTCGACTGTTTCAAGTTGTTATAAAACTCGCTTTGCTTTAAATTAATTTTATATATAATATTCCGTCAATTTTTCTTACCTGTAAAAATTTTCTAACTGTAAAATTCGGAAGCCTAAATTAGATTGACCAATTTTGATTAGGAAACATTCTTCAAGTAATGAAAAGTTTCTAATCGCTCTCAATCCCCTACGCCGAACATTCAAAATAAACCCATTAGGTACTAAATTGTTAGTTTTATTATTGAATGGGCACTAAATCGGTAATAGAAAGCCAAATAACTTGTTTATAGCGCCTGCCATGTCGGGGTATTTATGACGCACCGGCGGCTTCCAGCGTTTCATCGATCCAGGTCTTCAGGCTGGCGGCGTATGTGTAGACGGTGGGATAGCCGGGTCGGCCACAGCCGCGGCCCCAGGATACCAGACCCACCAGCTGTTCGTCGACGATCAGCGGGCCGCCCGTGTCGCCCTGGCAGGCATCGCGTCCGCCCTGGGCAACATCCCCGGCGCAGATCATGCGTTCGCTGACCTCACCCGCACCGTAAATGCCCTCACACTGTTCCGTGCTAACGATGGGCACATGCACCCGCTCCAGTTTGTGGCTGGACGGACCCCATTCCTCGCGATAGCCCCAGCCAATGACAAGGGCATCGCGTCCGGCCGCGGGCCGTTCGGCGCGGAGTTCGATTTTGCGCATGCCGTAGTAGGTCAAATCGAAGGGTATTTCCAATATGACCAGGCCGATGTCGTAGTCCGCTGTGATGGTGTTGAACTGCGGATGAGAGATCCACTTGGACACCGGATAAGGTAGACCATCGGTGCCATTGCGCGTATTGGCGCCAGCCACCACCACCAACTTGGTGGCTTCGGTCAGATCGTTGAGGCACTGAGCCGCCGTCAGCACGGCCCGGTCCGAGTAGATGACACCAGCACATTCGTGGAGGAACGCGGATTCGTTGGTGCGTCGATAGCGCAGGGAAACACAGTACGGATGTCGGGCAATGTCCACCTGGACGCCATTAATGATGCGTGCCTCGGGGCGAACCACGGAGCCAGCAGCAAAAGCAGCCAGTGTCACCAGAAGCAACCAGCCAATCCTTAGAACATCCATATTACAGAACGTCTTTTCCATGTGCACAGGCGATCGGCAAATATCAAACTGACTTTTATATAATATTGTTTGATTTTTGGCGTTTCGCATTTATTTAGACTATCTTAATTGCCGCTGTTTCAGATAGGTTCGTGTACAGGGTCCGCCCCGATAACGACGTAGCCCCCCACAGCAAGTGCAATTGAATGGAACTGTCGACGTAAGTATGTGATATGCCCAATTACGTTCGGTTTTGAATAGGAATAACCTTCAGGGCGTCGTTAACACTATTTTCAATATATTCGATTTAAAATAGATAATATTTTAACTTTTTGTTATGCTATGATATAAAATCACAACGTTAAATTTGTCTCGAATTTATAGATCCTAAGTTTATTTTAAATGTTTTGAAATATTTAAGCACAGTTTGAAATTATTTTTTTGATTTATTTCTATCATTCAGATTAAAATATTATAATATTTCAGAATTTAATCTTTCTTTCTTCCTTTTTATTTAAATTTATTCCGAATTGCGTAAAACTTCTTTATACTTCAATGAGTTTAATCTCGAGTATCAAAATTCGATATTAATCGATTTTATTTTTTTGATGTCCTTTGTTATTATTTCAACATTTTCTGATTTTAATTATTTAAGTTGTTCTGATTATTTTTTAAAATTTGTTATTTACACTAAACAACTTCAATTATGTTCATTTTTTTTTTTGAAAGATACAATATTTTATTAGCAGTAATAAAATCAGCTTGTTATGAGCAACAACCTTAAATACATTCGATCGATACTCAAGCATGTCCGAAAATAGATAGATTCATTAACTTTGATGGAATTTCTCAGTTTTCAGGGCATATTTTGATTTTTTTTCGATACTCTTGAACTTTAATTATTGGAGCTATTCTGAATATTTTTAATATTTTTTACTCACATTAAACTATTTCAGTTGTTTATTTATTTGAATTTTATTTTTATAATTATTTTCATTTATTTCGATTTTGTCCCAATTTTAATAATATAATATTTTATAATATTAATATTTTTATAATATTTTATTTTTATCCGAAATATTTCAATTTAGCTGTAATAAAATCAGCTAGTTATGAGCAACAAAATTAAATGTATTCGATTGATACTCAATATATAGTTTCATTAACTTTGACGGGATTTTCAGTTTTCATTGCATACTTTTGGTAAATCAAAAAGTGATTAAAGCTTACGCTGGTTATCAAATAAGGCCAAGAACTTTTACCATACTTTGTTCCGTTCATTTTTTCAGGGGTTTTCAAGTTTACCTTATCTAATAAGCACTATAATTAATCTAGTTAGCGCCAATCGATGCCTTACACAAGAACTAAACATATCAGCCTGATAATGATTGGATGATGGAAATTAATCAGATGGCGGCCAAATGGTCGTCAACCAAACATTTATTTAAGCACATGTAACACAAAAATTAATGAATATTCAAAATTCCTTCTCCTTTTGTTGTTGAGAACTTGAGCCTGTTCAAGGGAGCTGCACCTTCGACTTGATCCAGTCGAGCAAATAGCTGACCTTGGCATAGACGCCCGGATGTGTGGGCAGGGCGCAGGAGTAGCCCCAGGAGACGATGCCGTGCAGTTTGTTGTTTATGATCAGTGGACCGCCGGAGTCGCCCTGGCAAGCATCCTTGCCACCATCGCCGCGCACACCCGCGCACAGCATGCTGTCCGTGATGGAATTTCCGCCGTAATCCTCATCGCACTGAGCGTTGCTCACAATGGGCACATTTACAGCGCGCAATTGATCGGAGGCAACGCCGCCGGGGCTGGTGGTGCCCCAGCCGGTGACGGTGCTGATGACACCCGCTGCTGGATCCTCGCTGGCCAGCTCAATGGCCCGGATCGTAAAGTTGTTCAGCGGCAGCGGTGAGCTCAGGCGGAGCAGCGCAATATCATTGTCGTAGGTGTTGGGATTGTACCGCTCGTGCATGATTATTTCGGAGACGGAGACGATGATGCCGTCGGTGTCGTTGCGGCGACTGGTGCCAGCCACCACCTTGTACTGGCTGGGCACCGTTGCGATGACGCAGTGCGCCGCCGTCGCCACAAGATCGTCGGCTATGACGGAGCCGCCGCAGATGTGCGTATAGGGGTTCTTTGGGGCGGTGATCGCCTTGCGACGCAGCGAAATCTGATGCGGATAGACGGCAATGTGCGTCTCATAGCCACCCACAATGCGGCCACTGGGCGCGCTCAAGTTCACATCCTGCAGCGGATGTGCCCAACAGCCAGCAGCCAGACAGCCAAGGCAAATGGCGAGCAGCAACCGGAGCGCGTGTGCCATGTTCAACAATATCGAAACGACTGAAATGGGAGCCATCGATTTGTAAAGCCCAAAACTTATCAGCGCTGGTCATCAAAGATTAGATCATTTAGCTGCCAATAAAACTTTACTGGATACAATAGGGCGATAAGGCCAAAGACTACTTTTACGGCCCAACCAACTGATTAGTTCAATTGTTCCAGACATGGCACGCAACTTGATATACGATCCCGATCAAAAACCCTTTCAATACTTGAAAATTTAGTTTTCTTTTTCTTGGTAATTTGTATATAAAGTAATTTTGAATTGTAAATTTCTAGTCGTTTTTAAACTCGGAATATAGGAATATATTGGATTTCTGAAATGTCCAGCTTGCTGTGTATTCTTCCATGTGTCCATCTGTCCGTATGGAGACTATATGCTAGAAACTAAACATTTTCAGTAAATTCTCGTGTAGTGTGTTTGAATTTTTTGGCTACGCCCTTTGGGGTACAATACAGTACAATACATATCCATTAGTTTTAAAGCTAGATTTATAACATTTTAGTGATCTTTAAAAAATGTTGTTAGTTAGAACATTCTTTAATCTTTAAACACAAAAAAAAAGGCTACCCAACAATTTTTTTTATAATAATCAATAAAATCAATAAACCTTGGAGCCGCGTAAGCCTTCCACTATTTGAAAGACCAAAAATTACGAAATAATAAAGACCAAATTCAACTGTTTTAAGTTATTTTCTTACTATGAACGAGTATGCCTTTCATGTCTTTTCGAGAACTTAGGAATTTGTGGAATCAAGTGGCATTTAGATATAAAGAAAAAGTCGGGTTAATCAGTAAACCATTACTCGATCTTTATATTTTTTTTTTTTTTTTTTTGGAAAATAGTGTATATTTTATTTTAAACAGGTTTTCTGCTACCGTCCTTAGATTTTTCTTTATTAATGTTAGCTTTGAGAAAATAGATTTCTAGTATACTTTTAGGGGCATTTTTTACAAATTCCTTTTGACTATTTAACCGACTTGCACTATTTATTGAAATTCTTTTCTCTTCTCGGCAATCCAGGCCTGGAAGTGCGGCACGGCGGCATAAACGCTGGGATAACCGGCACGAGCACAGCCCTCGCCGAAGGAGACGATCCCAACCAGTTTATTGTCCACCGTCAGGGGTCCGCCCGAGTCGCCCTCGCAGGCATCCTTGCCGCCGCCAGTCGATCCAGCGCAGAGCATGCCCTCGCTGATGGGTCGCCAGTCGTAGGCGGCCTGGCAGACGGCGCTGTCCACCAGCGGCAACTGCACCTGCTGCAGCTGGGTGGAGGGAAGGCCATTTTCTGTGGTTGTGCCCCAACCGGAGACGGTGGCAACGGTGCCCGTGGCCGGCAGCGCCTCGGCCAGCTCAATCGCGGCGATCTTCAGACTGGTGCCCAGTGGAATAGGTGGCGAGACAAAGACCAGCGCAATGTCATTATCTTGTGTGGAGGCATTGTACAGCTCATGCGGCAGCAGTTTCTCCACGCGGGTAACAACGCCGCCATCCATCCCAGCACGCACCTCAGACCCGGCCACCACCAGGAAGTTCTCCGCCAGCCGATTGTAGACGCAGTGAGCCGCCGTCAGGACGGTTCGCTCGTCTAGCAAACTGCCGCCACAGGTGTGCGCGTAGGCGCTCCTCACGCTGTTGCGCCGCCGCAGCGACACCTGGTAGGGCAGGAAGTACGCCGAGATGACCTCGCCACCGACAATGCGAGCTTCCGGCTCCGTTTGCGCCACATCGCGACTGGAGCTGCAGCTGGAGGCGAGCAGCAGCCCGACGGCGATCAACAGCCAAGCGTTGTTCATTTCAGTGTTCGGTTAAAGACTAACCAACTTACTGATCGGCCACCGCTTAACGGTATCAGCTGCACGGTTTACGCACCCAATAAATCGCCCAATATATGACGCGCGATAAGAAGCGCGATAAGCTGGCAAAAATTGGATTATGGTTGTAATATTAGTCATCATCCACAGTAGAAATTAACAAGTGTATTGTAATTGATTATCTTGTTGAAATATCTAAATCATAAAGAGATCTGAAGCTATTTTGACCTTGCTCTTCTTAGCCGATTTCAATCAACTGCGCAATACTCTGCTCATAGGGGGTATTTATACTCTGTTCAATTAAATAAAAAAAATCTAAAGTATATTGGGCCTTGAGCAAGTCCATTTCTAATTTGAAATTCCGACTCCGATATCATGAATATTTAATTTTAATAAGTGTCTATCTGACATATCCTAGAATTTTTTTCTACCAGAAAAGTGGTGAATTATGAAAGCTTCTCCATAACTCTTTTCTCAATGGTAACCTCGAGAAACCACAAAAAAATAAAGTTCATGAATTATTCTTACCATTGTTATTCTTAATAATAGAAAGATTAATAAATGAAATATGTCAATATTGAAATACAATTTCAGAACTGGGGTCACCAGTAATGAGCTCCTCAAGCCAATCAAATTTGGCCATATTACTACTACTAGAGTATTAGGCTGTCGGTTATACCCAACTGCAACTTTCTTACATCGGCGTATTTTGTTGTTTTTTTTTTTGTTAATACAGACAGTATAGCTAATATATCCAAGTCTAGCTCGCTCTCTACTTTAAGTTAAAGCTCTATTATATCCTGATAAGCCCTTGACGTACTCTAAAACAAACAGTAAGAAATATAATTATTTTCTATAGATCCTACTTGTAATTCTTCCAATGTGTTTTACTGAAAGCTTTGAGCATAATTTCCTCTCTGTTTCGCGTATTTTCACTGAGCAATCAAATACTCTTATTACGTATCATAAAGCTATCATTTCGAGCTTTAAAAGCTCATACCTATAGTCATATAGAACACTTAACATTTTATTCGCAACCAAGACAACTTTTCATAGAGGTTCGTGTATTCGATCCCACCAATCCAACAACATTTTGTTATCAATTTTCGTACTTTATGTGTAGATCAATAAAAGTGCGTCCAACCTCAAGATTCAAGCCAGGATACTTGTTGGAGGTGCATCTCTAGTTCCGTAAAATAATGCCCACCTCTTCATTAATGGTCAGGATTACGTTGCCATAATTGTAGGAGTCGAAGGAGTGTAAAAAGGTAGAAATCAACCCATTCAGAATCGATATAGTTAACATTCTACACAAATAGTTCGATCTTTGAGACTTTATGAGCCAGAACTTAAATAAATTTATCATATATTATATATGTATATGTTTCAAATTTATGTTTAAAAGTTTGGTCAATTATATATCACAGCAAATTTAAACTTAATGTAGGGTATTTGTTGGTCAATCACTTCTGACTACACCACCTTGACATGTTTAACAGTTTTAGTTGATTTTCAAGAGCCCTACCCTAGAGTTAATGGGTTCATCAACTCTACCCATTTTTGACCATGGCTATCTGCCTTTTACCCTGTTTCTTATCTGTCAAAGGCACCATTCAAAATGAGACTTCGTAACTTTGGTGTTTTTTTTTTGTAAATCACTGCAGTCAATTATCGTAAGTTCCAATAAGCTTTTTATGGCTTTATTGTCAACCGCTATCTATTATTTCATTGAGCACAAATTTTTATTCTTTTTCATTTTTTTAGCGGGATTTTAATAGCGGGATTTTTGCATTACTTTCGAAAAAAACACACCTAACCCATTTTGAATGGCTTGTGTGTTGAATTTTTGGTTAGTAATCAATTGGGTAATACATTTTTAATGATTGGTATTACTCATAATTCCAGGTTAAGGTGAATCAATTGAGTTTACTCAGCCAATTCTTGACTTTCTTTTGTGGAACAGTTTCTATCATTTTAAATAATACGCAAAAAACACACCGTTATCTAGCTTTACATCATTGACAGCTGCAAATTTTTTAAAGAATTTTAATTAAAAACAAACTTATCAAAATAAAATTATTTATTTATAAATTTCTTTTATCTGTTATGCAAAAACACAAAGGAGGGGTTCATAATAGACAGACAGAATGTAAATTTATGATAAACAAAATTTTAATAAAATTATAATATAAATCTTATGCAAATCCAACTCAAAAGGCTCGATTAACTAATCCCAACCAAGACTTTTTAAATTTCCATTTGTAAGATTCACGGTTCAAGATCTTATACGTCCTATCTTTTTATTTTTGTAATAAAAATTATACATAATTTGATTAAAAAATAAAATTGATAGAAACAATTAGATATCAATGATCAATTATATAGAATATCAACCTAGCTATTTTCAATTACACAACTCATCTACTGAGGACCGCTAACTAAAACTAATTCCTAACAAGTCCAAAGTCAATTAATTATTTCTCTCTAACCCTCTGACTGCTTTTCGGGGCAAGCAAAAAAAATCCGTTCAAACTAAACACCAAAAGAAAATATGTCGCAGTTTTTGTCGATAGTTGTGTCACCCTTATTCCCCCCATCATATCGGGCACTTCAAGTGCGATCAATTAATCTTGATGTGGCGACATTAGCGCCTCCGGTTCCCCCCCAGTTCCCCGATTAACCCGTCAGGATTCAGCACATGCTCCGTATCAGCTGTTGGTGAAACTTTAAATGATTCCGACTGGTCATTTGATCATTCAACTTTGTTATTTCAGGCGTGTGTCCCACTCCAAACAGATTAGATAATGACGGGCGTAATGGTCGACATCATTTCACTCTATCTGCATGACTGAAAGGTTTTTCTATCTCTCCACTTAAAAGTGCTGAGAGCCATAATAATAGACTAGACAAAACAAACCTACGAACTCTCAAGATAAGGAATTATTCATAAATCGTTTGCAATTTTTTTGAAAGTTCCACGCGATACGACTCGGACGTCATTGCAATTGACCCCGGAAGCAACAACAATTTTCTATTGTATCTACAGCTTAAAAGTTAATTAAAGATATTTCTATATCTTAAAACGATCTAGATCGATTGGCGTAGACTCCGGGATAGTTGGCGTAGGCACAGCCATAGCCCCAGGAGACGACACCAACGAGCACACCACCGGACACCAATGGGCCGCCGGAGTCACCCTGGCAGGCATCCTTGCCGCTGGTGTAGACACAGATCATGGTGCTCTTGGACTGGCTGAAGAAGTGCCGCCAACGATGCGTCCATCCAGCTGGGGCAGGAGACCCTCAGGGATCGCAGCGCCAAAAGCACAGGCAACAACAGACAACAAGATACCAACCTTGAACATGACGAACGTGAGCGGAAAATATTCGACTTACAGCACATCGGGTGTTGTTTTTACAGGGCTCTGTTATCAGCGACGAGCTGAAGCCCTTAGGTAAAAGGGTTTTCACACAGTTGGGAATGCCAAATGAAAGACACAGATATCAAATGTTATGCAGTTTATTGAAGAATTTTCAAGGGTTACAGCTTAGATGTCCTTAGCGGTCTTCTCGAGCCAGCTGTGGAAGTAGGCGACATCAGCGTAGACACCGGGGTATTTGGCATCGGCACAGCCGTAGCCCCAGGAGACGACGCCAACGAGACGATCGCCAGAGACCAATGGGCCGCCGGAGTCACCCTGGCAGGAATCCTTGTTGTCGGCACGGGCGCAGATCATTGAGTCCTTGATCTTGCTGCCGTAGCTGTAGTCCTTGGAGGCGCACTCCTCGCGATCAACGATCTTCAGGTTAACGGCCAGCAGATGATCGGGAATGGAGCCACCAGACTCGGTGGTGCCCCAGCCAGAGACGACAGCGTCGGCGCCATCACGAGGATTGCTGTCAGCAATGCCAATGGAGCGCACGTTCGAGCGGAAGCTCACCTTGGAAGACAGACGAATGAGGGCCACATCGTTGACCATGGTCCTGGAGTTGTAGCCCTCGTGATTCTTGAAAGCGTGCACCGAGTGCACACTGCCCCCGGAGCGCCATTCGGTGCTGCCGACGCGCACCTTCAGCTCATGGGCCTCGATCGACTGCAGGCAGTGAGCGGCCGTGATCACCACATCGTCCGAGTAGAGGGAGCCGCCGCAGAAGTGGGCGCCGTTGCGCTGCAGGGACACCTGGTAGGGATGATCGTCGATGCTGGTCTCGTAGCCACCAACGATGCGGCCATCCAACTGGGGCAGGAGACCCACCGGCACAGTGCCGGCCAAGGCACAGGCGGCCAGGCTGAGAATCACCACAAACTTGAACATGTTTACGCGTTGTATATCAAACACACGCAGCTGATCTCTTATATATGTGTTCTTCCAGTCGAGATAAGTTCCCACACAGATTAACTGATCAGCCAAATCTGAACATTGACCACTCAACGGTTGAATGCGAACCTTTTGTTGCTACTTTTTCCATTCACATTAAATTAATCAAAAACAAAAGTTGAGATAACCAACAAGTTTTAGAGATAGCAAACAGCTCGATTTTGTATAAAAGCGCCAGCTTTTTCTCACCACCACATTATTCTTGCAGTATGTTCAAGTTCGTGATCTTGTTGTCGGTTGTTGCCTGCGCCTTCGGCGCTGCGATCCCTGAGGGCCTCCTGCCCCAGCTGGATGGACGCATCGTTGGCGGCACCGCCACCACAATCGCCAGCTTCCCCTGGCAAATCTCCCTGCAGCGCAGTGGCTCCCACTCCTGCGGTGGCTCGATCTACAACTCCAGAATCATCGTGACTGCTGCTCACTGCCTGCAGTCCGTGTCCGCCTCCTCCCTGCAGGTGCGCGCTGGCTCCAGCTACTGGAACTCGGGTGGCTCTGTTCACCAGGTCGCTGCCTTCAGGAACCACGAGGGCTACAACGCCAACACCATGGTCAACGACATTGCCATCATCAAGCTGTCCTCCGCCCTGGCCCTCAGCTCCACCGTCAAGGCTATCGGTCTGGCCAGCTCCGCTCCTGCCAACGGCGCCGCCGCTTCCGTCTCTGGCTGGGGTACCCAGTCCTCCGGCTCCAGCTCCATCCCCACTCAGCTGCAGTACGTGAACGTGAACATCGTCAGCCAGGCCAACTGCGGCTCCTCGGCCTACAGCTACGGTAGCCAGATCAAGAGCACCATGATCTGCGCCGCTTCCAGCGGCAAGGATGCCTGCCAGGGTGACTCCGGCGGCCCATTGGTGTCCGGTGGTGTGCTCGTTGGTGTTGTCTCCTGGGGTATTGGCTGTGCCTACGCCAACTA
>SCDY01000081.1:0-107968 GCA_004143825.1 Drosophila micromelanica | reverse complement strand
ATAAGGGTAGGTCTCAAATTTCCCCAGTCGTAACTTTGCCAAAACTCAACCGATTTTGATGAGGATGGTCTTTTTGTTCATGGTTCGGTGTCTAGATGAATGCTACATTTCAGTCTAAAAATAAAATTTTTGTTCCTAATTCCTGTAAAAAATTTTCGAATATATACTCTAGTGTTTCCGTATAAGGATAGGTCTCAACTTTACCCAGTCGTAACTTTGCCAAAACTCAACCGATTTTGATGAGGATGGTTTTTTGTTCATGGTCCGGTGTCTAGATGAATTCTACATTTCAGTCTATAAATAAAATTTTGGTCCAAATTCATCTAAAAAATTCGAATATATACCCTAGTGTTTCCATATAAGGATAGGTCTCAACTTTTCCCAGTCGTAACTTTGCTAAAACTCAACTGATTTTCATAAGGGTGACATTTTTGTTCATGGTTTATTTTTTAGTTATGCCTGAAAACCGAGTCAAAAAAGTGATAAATATCGATAATAAGAAAACAGGAAGAGTTATCGATCTATTCAACGAATGAGTCCAAGATCAGCTTTCTAGCTTTTGTAGGCTCTGAATTCGACGCATTCACATAGACAGGCAGACAGACGGACGGACAGACAGACGGACATTGCTTAATCGACTCGGCTAGTGATCCTGATCACAAATATATATACTTTATGGGGTCGGAGATGCTTCCTTCTGCCTGTTACATACATTTGCACAAAACCATTATACCCTTTTTACCCATTTTCAATGGGCTTAGGGTATAAAAATATATACATATCGCTACAACATTTATTTGGATATACCAAATAATTGATCCCCCGTTTAATTTTCTTCTAAATGTATATATAAGTATAAATTTTAATTTTTAAATTTTATTTTTAATTTTTATGCTCCTTCTCTAAATAAAAATGTTTCAAAAAGCTTTTAAAATTAAGAGAACATTTTATTTGAATGGAAATAATTTTAAAGAATATATTTTCATGACATATCAGTGAAACAAAAAGCTCATCAAGTTTTATACAAATTACCGGATTTTGATAAAAACTGCATATGCCTATTGTGTGAACATTTTATTATAATATAGATATTTCCACTAAATATAAACAAGAGAAAATCCTTTCAAATGATGTGAAAGTTTTATTCTAATGAAATTGAAAGAGGTGTATATTATTAGCGTGTTGTATTAATGAAATAAAAAATACTATAATTTTAATGATGTCTGTTTTTACGATGTCTTCCAGCTTAATCTGTCTGACTGCTTAATCCTTTTGCTGCTTGAACTTGCGCAACTCGCTTTGAATGGCCTCGATAAGCGGCGCCGCCTGCGCGTTGCGCCCTCGTCCCGGCGTATTCGCTGTGGAACTGGAGGTGGCAAGTGCTCCCCGGGAGATCTCTAAAATGGTTTCGGGCCGCTGAAACGGGCCGGCGCTCAATGGTCGCACCAGCGGCGAATGGGAGCCGTGCAGGCTGCTGCCCCAAGCGCTGTACGTGGGCGATGGCGGCTGCGTGGACTGCGCCGACTTGGTAGTCTTCTCCGGCTGTGCTGTGGCCGGCCGCTCGGCAGTGCTGTAAGCCTTGGGCGGGTAGCTGCAAAGAGATTACAAAAGTGATGCCTGAGTAATCAGTTCGGAGTGCAATAGCCGCAAAAACCACATACCTGGGTAAGCCCGCCGAGGAGCCGCGATGTTCGCGTTTTGTGGTGCGTCGCTTGTTGCTGAAATCGCGCGAGGGCAGTGGCATGGGCAGATCGTCCTGGCTGGCGTACATCTGCATGGCGCCCTCCAGCAGGCCCTCGTAGTGGTTGCGTATGGCGGATGCGTCGTGCATCGGACTGGGGCTAAAGTCTGCATGGCTGCGGCCCTCTGCGGAAGATGTTTGTAGGAAGTTCAGTTGAGTTCAGTTGGGTTCAGTTCGGTTCAGTTGTTAGTTTTTAGCTGGCTGCAAGTGGGTTAGTATTTTTTTTCTTTTTGAGTCTAAGTGAGCTATCTAATTACAAGAAGAATAACAACAACAAGGACTACGGATGCCAGTTAGTAACGTGTCTGTGCCCCAATTTGCACATCATTATCATCATCATCTTTAGCAATTTCATTATGATCATCATCATCATGACTATGTCCACCCGCCTCACCCTGGTTGTCAGCGCTGCCGCCGAGACGTTTCTTGTGCCGCTCCCAGACGACGGGACCCACAATGCCCGGATCCGGATTGTCGCTGTGCGATGCGGAACGCACATTCCGCACCGTGGGCGGCGCCTTCGGACTGGGAAAACTGGCTATGGTCGCTATGGTGCTGTCCCTGCTGCCCAGGGACTTGTGTGACTTGAGGGATCTGTTGGAGCTCTGCGGCGCTGCTGCTGCTGCTTGCGGTGCCACCGCATTCACATTGTCGTAGTAGGTGACGAAGACGGGATCCAGCACGCGATTGAGGGGCTCGGGCAGCGTGCTCTTGGGAAAGGCTCGCACCGAGGCCATGGACAGAAAGGAGCCCACGCTGGCCGTGTCCGAGGACTTCTCCGACGGTTGTGCGCCGCGCGAGCGTATCATCTCCCTGTTGATGGCCTGCGGCGAACCCACCGCTCCATCTTCCGGGTAGTCCTTATCCGTGAAGACCGTTTGCTGCTGCAGCAACTTGTTGCGATGATAGTTGTTGTGCGGATTGTAGGCCTCATTGCGCTGAAAGTTCTCATAGCTGCGTCGCGAGGTCGCCGGCGAGTTGCCCTCCTCCGTGGAGGAGTTGCTCTGACCGAGCGAGCCCTGCACCGGGCTCGTTTCCAGGGAGCCCACGCGATTCTCGTTGAGGTAGCGACGCTTAGATTTGTGCCGCGACTTGTCGCTCTTCTTCTCCGACACCACTGAGGCGTATATGGTGTCCTCCTGCCCACCCTCCGCTCGGTCGTACTGGTGCCGCCGTCGCTTGTGCCCGTCAAAAAGTCGCGCCGCCTTGTCGTCCAGTATTCGCTGCACATCGGCGCTGGGCGGATTAATCGGACAGTAAACCGAGGAGTCGGAAGTGTTGTCCGTCGAGGAGAGGGAATCGCGTCGCACACGCGTATGCGCCTCGGCCGGCGGTGCCGGAAAACTGAGGCGTGGCTCCCGCTCGTACGAAAAGTTCTGAACGCCTACGTCCCGAGAGCGCGTGGTGCTCTGATCACCGGCATTGACTCCGGAGCCGCCCGCAGCGCTGTCCAGCACAGTGCCTCGCGAACTGGGTCGCATGGACTGACCCTCCGACAGGAGCTCGTTGCGTGAACTGGTTCTGTGGGAAGAAACATTGGTTTAAGATCTGTGCAAGCTCGGATGATTTGAACCCACCTGTTGACCGAACTGAGCTCCCGCTGCCGAGCGCGTGTGCGTCCCAGGAGCAGTATGGCCACTAGAAGTAGCATCAGCAGCAGGATGGCCAATGAGCTGATGACCACCAGCGCCACATTGTTCTTCACCGAGTTGAAGAAGCCGGCCTGACCACTGCGTGGCACTGGCGCCAGGGCTGTAGCTGTGGGTTCCCGTATGTAAGCTGTGAAGGATAACGGTTTCAGATGATTAGTCGAAATACAAAAAAATTATATATCAAATATTTAGCAATATATTGATTAGAACTTACGTTCAGATTTCATGTAGATGGGTTTGCCCAGGGTGCTGACCGCCTCCGCCTCGCTGACCAGCTCCATATCCTTGGCAGCTGTTGTGGCCAAAACGGGTCGCCCGTTCACGAGAACCGTGTAGATGAGCTCCGTCTGATTGGCAACAGGACGCTCATTGCTGTAAGGATTGGAGTTAGGTATTAGTGCAAACCAAGTGCAGATTGTCGGGCTTTGAGTCCTACAATTTGAGGTTAACATACGCAGTGGAGCCAGCGACATCGTTCACCGAGCTGTTCCACTTTTGCAGCTCCGATTCGCTGACTTGCGTGATGTTGTGTATGACAACCTGCACGCGCTCCTCCCTATAGAGTGGTTGTTGTTGTTGCTGTTGACTTAACAACGCTTCACGCATTTCCTGCAACTTCTCCGACTTGCCATTCTGTTGTATTAGCTCCCAGGGGATAAGCGTTACATATGCGCTATAGTCCATGGACTCCGTCGCCGTTGTGGCCGTGGTGGAGCTGCTCAGCGATTCACTCGCGGCCTCCTCAACAGAGTCACTTGCTGCCCACTCGGACTCTTCGCCCGCTGCCCACACGGTTTTGACCTGGTGCGTGCTCTCCACCTCCATATCCAGTATTTCCACATCATCGCCTGGCCAAGTGGTGGTGGTGCTTGGCTCCGGCTCCGCCACTGGAGCTGGCTGGCGGCGCTCACGTGCCGCGTCTATTGAAACGCCCGCAATTTGTTGTGCCCCGTTTATGCCCAGGTGGCGTGTTTGTTGCCTGTGTTGACCACAATGAAAGTGTGAGCAGCTCTCTTCGTAATGGGAGCCCCACTCACCTGGTAAAGGCCAAGCGATATAGTCGCGCCAGCTTCTCCTCCAGCATGGGATTATCCCTGGCCATGTAGAAGCCAGACAAGACAGTCAGCAGCCAATAGCGACGATCCGTTGAGGAGTAGTTCAGAGGCGGCATCCCTGGCGCACCCAAATCCCAATTGCCGCCACCATCATCCGGCTTACAGTCCAGACAAATGGGTATTTCGATTTCCTAAAATAATAACTCATCTCTTGGTTTTATAGAGATACTCGGCTGACTTACATTATTTCCATCTACATAGACGGTGGCCACCACAGTTTCCGTCTTGACAATCACATCCTTGCCCTTGCTGATGCCCGTGTGCACCTTCTTCAGATAGTCGGGTGGCCCATCCCCTGAGCCCGTCCAAAAGAAATCCTCCAAATGCACCTCATCCTTCATATCCGGATAGTTATCGTCCAAATCATCATCTGAAAATTGCGTGCCACATTAATTGCATCGTTGCGGTATCTTTTAAACGGATTGGCCCCTTCCTCTTATTCCCCCTGCTTATGAGTTGTTTATTTGCGAGTTTCTTGAACTTTTAGCAGGTTACTATAGCAATTAACTGGAGTGCAAAAAACTTTGTAGACACTTTTTGGTTTACCCCACTAATAACAAAAAATGTTGTATTACTTTAGAAACTGTTTTTATGTAGACTCTAAGGCAAGCTTAGTCTGTACTCTGTAACAAATCTTGAGGAGATTCTCTTGGATTTCTTCAAAAGCTTTTCAAGCCGATACTTAAAATGAACTTTAGTTGTCAAAGTGGGTCAAAATAAATTTAAAATTGATTTAAAGCCTTTTAAACGAGGTGCCGCAAAATGTTAAATGTAAGAGCCAGGAAGAAACTTAAGTTACGCAAATATATTTTCAAGATATTCCGAACATTAAATTGAAAATCATGGTTTAAAATTCTCCAGGAGCGGTTTCAAAAAAGAAGAGATGAATGAAAAACGAGGCTGCTTTATAATAAAGGTACGGTCTAAATACGCAAAACATACTTGAAATCCAGTTGGGTTCTTAAGGTTGTCTGTTCCACATACATAGGTATGTATGTATGTGTATATTATGGTTATAGTTTAAAATAAATAACTATTGAGTATCTGAGCTTCGTTACAGCCCAAGTAAATCCCTGTTTGTCATGCAGTTTATCGACAAATCATGAAAATCGGTTACCTACCCAACGTGCGCAACTTGTAGCGACTTTTTTCGGGTTAGTTAAATAGAAACCACTCGCTGCTATTATGTTTATGTAGCTTATTTTAATGCCGCATTTCCAAGTTTGTTTGATCAATTGCAAGCGACTGCAACAGCAACACCACCAACTGCTGCTGACAAATTATGTTGAGTGTCCCCTCACCCTCCCTAAAAGCTGCTCTTCAAAGGGTTTTGGTCTAGGGTTGCCTGGCTTTAAAGTAGCTCAGTCATAATTATGATAGCCTGGCCTTAATGATGATGACCAAGCACTAGCAACAACAATGCCCAGTTAGACAACGGTAATAAATTTATCGATTAACACTTGGAGCGGGGAGAGGGAGTCTTCATGCTACCAAAAATATTTGTGGAAGCCCGCGTCAAAGTTGACCAATTTGTTTGCGTGTTGGCGGAGCAATTAACGTTAACGCATATTTGTGCACCTGTTTGTGCAGCTGCCTGGATTTGCCAGCAATTGTTTTTGTTGCAATTACTCATAAATTATATTGATTGTCCTACATTTTGGCTAGCCATCAAACTGAATGTGATTCGTTATTTATTATATTTTTGGTTTATTTTTGTTTGGTTTTTGTTCTTTTGTTTTTTGTTTTTTGCCAAATTTTTTATGGGACGCATTGGCGCATGAAGTCAAAGGTCAAATTACTTGTGCCCGCAACACCAGCAATCACAGTTGAAGGGTCAGTTCAAGCCGTGACAAAAACTGAAATATTTACACCCAAAAAAAAAAAAAAACGACAACAAATATCTCTGGATCTACGAACAATACAAATAATTTCACTTCGGCTTGTTGCTCAACTTACCGTGACTTAATTGTATCAGCGCCTGTCCAACTCCCTCACCCCCGCGCCCCCTGCACTTGTGCAAAGTTAGCAGAAACAATAAAAATGACACAGTACGCATAAGTTTTGCTTTTATTTCCCCGCGTTGGTTGTCTTCTTTTAATTTATATTATTGAAAAGCAAAAACTTGCAAACAGCACCAAATACAATTGCACATTATTTTGATTATTTTCAATTATTTAATTTTTTGTTAATCATATTTTAATGAATGTATTGCACAAAAATAATTTCAATATACAGTTTTCTTAATGCGCCGCGTTCTCGCATCGCTGAAAGTTGTCCGGGAACTGAGCGCTACATTCTAATCCAAACTTAGGGGCGCACTCTGGCTCTGCCCTGGTGGTTGTTTGTTTTGTTGTTGTAGCTGTCGTTGTGTTGGTGATGTTAGTACAATATGTTCACTTAGCGAAAAAATAAAATTCTTAAATACGTAATAAAAACAAATGTGAAGTCTAAAAATGTTATATATTACCCGCGGAATGTATGTTTTAAAATTTAAATAAAGTAGACTTTTTTTTATCCTACCGTTTTCATAAAGCCATTGTAAAAATATATAGGAATATTTATATTTACTATGTACATATTTAATATATATATGTTTATTTATTATAAATTTTAATTTAATTTAATTATATTTTCTTAATGTTTCTTAATATTTTTTTTTTTTGTGATTCTATAACACATGCGGCTTGCCCCAATAACATGTGTTTGTTTGGTTACTCACACACGGCGCACAGTGTACGTCGCGCGGCTCTCTGTTTGGGCCGCTTTGTACCTGGTCAGTTACCTGTGGCAACAATCAAACAAGCCAATTGCGCGCCAAGTCGGCTAGCAGCTACTAAACAATTCAAAGCTCTTTATTTTCAAACGCTTTGTTGCCACTTTATATATCATATAAAATGGCGCTAGTTTTGGCTTTGTTTGGCCACATAACAGCTTTTCAAGCCAAATTTCAATTATGACAGGCTTGCAAAACGGCTAGCAACAAGAGAAACGTTCGCTTTTTAAATTGCTATAGAGCTTTGCTGTTATCTTTAACAGAAAGCTTTTATGCATACACGCAGTTGCTGACTGCTATGAAATGCACTAACAGCTGTGGGAATTTTTATAGCGACCAAATCTCGGATTTCATTAAAACCTTCAGAAAAGAACCAGTTATGATGTTCCAAAAGTGTAATTATGTTTAGTAAGGTTTTCATTATTCATATTAAGTAATACGTTTCAACAAAAGGCCAATGACAAGTGTTCCTTAGGCAATGTTATTTAGTAGTTTTCGTTAATTAAATCAATTTACGATTTATGAACGCTTTTAACTTATTATTATGTTAAGAAGATGTGTTTATATTCTAGTCTAGCCCTGTGTTTTGTAAACTCTTTAAAATTGATACACTTAAAGGGATTTACTTAAAAATATAATGTTGATAGTTTACAACTAAATAATAATAACAATTAGTTCAGATTTTCGAGATCAGATCACAGATTAATGACTTGTAGAGGACCGACGGACAACATAGAGTATAAAAAGACTAGTTAGGAAGCATTCCGAATTAAAGTCTTTAACAATGCCTATTATTATTAAAAAACCACATATTATACCAACATTATTTTTTGTGTCCATGACTTTACCGGCTCAGGTCTTACGATGAAGCTAATGGCATTTATTCGGGCATGGTAATTAGCAATTGAAAACAAGCGTTAATGCTTAAAACCGCATTAGCTTTCATTCGATTCGTGTGCAACTAACCAATCTGTCGTCTTAGTGCATAATTAGCGTGACTAAAAATTAATAAAAGCTATCACGACACCCAAAGTTGTTAATTAGCATGCAACTTATGCAGCTTATGACGGGAATCTATACAAATTCTGCAAGGTCCGCAAGGTCGCTAAGTTTGTAAACCGCAAGAATTTTAAAGGTCAAGCCAAATTACGCAATCGTATACAAACTTGTCAAGCCAGATGACCAGATGATAATGAAACATATTATTTTGATCTTGGTAACAAACAAGTTTAAAACGCAACCATATTATCAGCAATAATATATTATATGTATATTAACTTTGTTATTATCACCCACTATTTTTTTTTTTTAATATTTTAAATAAAACGCTTAACCAGCGGCAGACTTCAGAGCACCGGGGCTCAGTTTGCGATTCTTAATCTGATAGCGCGGCTTGTAACCGTCCTTATCGGCAGTGTACATGGTAATGGTTTCGGTATCGGTTTTCTCATCGTACGTGGAGTAGGTGCCCATCACGACCAGCTGCTCTTCGGGTGTGCCCGGATTCATGACGACACCAATTTCCTCGCGAGAGCTGCCATTGGGGTCCGACAAACTGTTTTTTATGTTAAGACGGAATTTAATTTTTTAAGTGGTAATTCGTTTAATATTGAATTGAATGGCTTACTTAAGACGATAGCCCTCCTTGGTGGGCACCTGGTTGTAATGCTCAGTCATGATGGTGGGGAAGATGTAGTCCAGGAAACCAGCCGAGCAGCTAGTTGCCATAACAGCCACCAGAGCAGTAACAAATACCTATAAGATACAGACACAGCTGAGATACATTTTCAATTCTACTTGATGGGAGTAATTATAGCCAATCGCTAATTCAGCTCAACGGCAGCTGCAGCGCTTAACATTTTAATTACAATCATTCAAACAGAATGTGAATACTTTGAATACCATTCAAATAGTAACGCCTAACGACGATCGTCAGTCGCAACCCTTGCCTTGGCTGTCTAGTTTCGTCTCGGACACTTACCAATTTCGCAGCTGTCATGTTGATGCGCGCTGAAGTTCCCAAACGAGACTGAGATGGAATTGTGTGGCGATTCAGCAGCAGAGATCTGCAAAGAATATTTAAGCGACGCGTCGACGGCGATCACCATCCGATGCGCCGTATACGTAATAATTATTAACTTTTTAAATCGTTGTATCTAGTTGTATTAAGTCAAACCGGTCGTCAAGCACAAACAGTCCCAATGTTGCCAGTAACTATGCAAAACTCAAACGTCTTGTTTTTATTTCTTTTTTGTTTCGATTTCAATCGACTTGAGTATCACTCTGGTATCACCTACATAATTAGGCACAGTAATAAATGATCAGCGGGCTGCCAACTCTTGTCTACGGCTTTAGCGTGGGTTGTGTGATAAATTATCATCACAAGCTTTTTGCCAAAATCTGACATAAATTTCGAGCATAAAGAATATTAACAAATTGATTTAATACATGAAAATAAAGAAAAGATAGTTCATCCGAAAATTAGTTAAATATATAAAATAATTTTGGCAACCAAACCCGAAATCGTTACGAGCTGCGCTTCTCAATTAAAATAATAGCAATATGCTTATAATATTCATATAATTATAACAAAAATAATAATATAATAATTGGGAGTAGTGTAATAAAAGAGAAAATAATTTTTTTCTTGAATTATTGGTATTACATTCGGTCACAAAACAAAAAATTTATCATAAAAAAACAAATGGAGTCTAAATTGTAACCCATCATATAATAAATAAAGCAGACTTAAGGAAAAATAATTGTTTGAAAATAAACTGTTAGTATTCTAAATGTACATAGTATTCGGCCAAGTCAAAGTAATAAAAGTTATACCTCTTTTAGTCAAATGTCAAAAGCTACGTTGGAAACCGCCTTCGCAATTACCTATATATATTCTTGTTTTTGTTGAACCCATATTTTAATAGTATTCCAGATCTTTTTTGGAACTTTGTTTGAATTTACATAAATCATCCTTGTTTTTATTTTTTATTTTTACTCTCGCTTTTTTCGGCTAATTCATGGCCATAAGAAATTTATTATGTTAGCCTCAACTAACCAGTTTCATATGACATAAACAAATTTAATTAATATAGTCTATCTACTTAGCTAGTTCCTATTTCTGGCCGAGACTCGTTCAAGTTAGCCTTGGCATTTTTTACGAATTGCCAGCAAAATAAAAGACTAAAGAAAATCCCAATGTTATCATGAAAATCGAGACCTATTGAAGAGCTTTGGGAACCACATTATGAATCATTACGATTGCAAACGACATATTTATTGGCATTAGCATTGAATAAAAATTATGACTCAAATTTTAAAATTGTTGCCAAGATTGTTATTAACACATATTTTAGAAGTCAAAATAAAAAGGTACGGAGGACACTTACAGAATAGAATTGAGGAAATTTAATTTAAAAATTGAACATATTTTTCTGGCATTTATACAATAACAATTTTTTAAAATTTCCATTAACACTATTTCTAAACCCATTTTTGATGAGTACAGGGTAAATTATTTTGTATACGAATTTCTCCAAAATATCCGTTTCTTTATTTTGTACTTGATGTTAAATTTTAAACATAGATTATTTTTCTATAAAGTATGCAATGCTTTCTTTTAAGTTTTTAATTTAAACGACAAAATCGCTGTATACTTTAGGGAGAAAAATATTAAGCGTAACTTAGTAATTGTTGCATACATTTACATATTCGCTGAATTACCATTGAAACCAAAGCAATTAAATGAACCGTACAATTAATTATCTTTAATTACCAAAATTTTAAATGACATTATATTAAATTTAACTGTTGACAAAAAGTAACCAACTGGGTGAATTTTCTATTAGTTTTGTGGCTCACGCCGTGGTTGCTTTATCCAGTTGAATTATAAATCCGTGCTATGGTAAACACCATTTTAAGTACAGCCAGACAATGGCCTAAGCTGCTACCGCTATGAGCGAAGATCAGGATTTGATATCCTTTCCATCGCAGTGCAGTTGCTCTTTAACCATGACCTGCAACTGCTGTCAAAACGCAGTTTTCACGGCCATGGATGTGAACAAGACGCGTAGGTATTAAAAATGATAACGACCTTAGCCAACTAATTAGCCAATTTGTGTGTTGTCAAAGTTTGCATGACATTCCGAGTGAATATACTCCAAGCCTCGGTGGATGTTACCATTACGCTAGACGGCAACAATGTGTCCCAGTTTACGCTTGATGCCAAAACCACGCCCTCCTTTTGCCTGCCCGTGGTGTCGCAGATAACGCCCATGGCCGTGTGCCTCAAGATGAGCACCAAAGTGTCAGGCTCAATGGGCGTTAACATATGCCCAAGTTTCTACAGCAGTTTTTCGGAGAATCAACTGCTGGCTTTTGATTTTGCCTGCCTCAAACTAAGCATAGATGGCTTAAGTTTGGCCTAAAAAAAACCAAAAACCTGGAACAACCATTGAAAAAATAAAAAATTTGGATATTTTCGTTTTAAGATTGTTTATTTTCGTAGCTCGTTAGACATATTGTTGAAGTTGCAGCTAAATAAAAAGCCAAAAGTGTGTTATAGCGCTAGTGCTTTTTTTTAGTGACAGGCTCTATATACAAGTAGTGCAGTTCCTAACATAAGTCTACAGCAACTGTTTAGTTGAAAGGTATATATATATATTTATATATAAAGAGTTAGCTTTACAGAAACTTTGTTCTGCTGAGAAAGAGACTTGTATTTAAATATTATTTTTATTTTGAAGAAAAACATTTGTTTAAATCGTAAAGCAAAAAATATATATATGCATTAAAAATAATAAAGATAGGCGACGTATATGTGTTATAGCTGAACCCTTTCTGCCAAGAATGTATATATAAAAAAACACCCCAAAAAGTAGCCCTAAATTATGTAGCAGAGCCTATGCCAAAAGAGGAAGGGACAGAGAAAGACAGGAAAGAGACAGAGAGAAGAAGAGAGGAAAAAATTAAAAAAAACACAATTTACAATAAACTTACAACTGAAGATCACACAAAGGACTGCTAAACTTAACGGCTACGCGGCTTAGGACTAATTGAATAGCGCTCTTAACGCTCACGTATTTATATAGTTAAAGATATAGATTGTATATATATAAAGATTATCCCTTATCGATTAACGCTTGTCGCTGATCGTCTATCGTTTATCGTTTTGTATAAACTAACTAGGGATGGTGCATGCCACACACAACGTGCCAACCCAAACAACAACATTCGTTATCCGACTTCCATTAAAGACCAAGGCCAAGTGCTACTCCAGTTTTTAGATCCAGCTCTAACTCTCGCTTCAGATCCAGCTTTAAAATTATATTATTCAAATGCTGCCCAATGTTGACGTCGACGCTGGCGTCAATGTCGACGTCGGCGGCGGCGGCACATCGCTCACAATCGCCTTGCACATGACCATCCTGACTCCGGCTAGGAAGTCGGTTAGGTAACATCATGTGGGTCGTGGCGGTGCCGCCGATTTGCGTGCGCTGCACATTAGTGCGGCGGGCGGTGGTGGCGGCGGTGCGCTGCGCATTCGGGGCACAGGCTTTAGATCAACTTTCAGCTGCTGATGCTGCTTTGGCTGCGTCGTTATGACCTTTGGTATGGTGCCCAGTCGCTTCGCCTTGGCCTGCATGACAAGATCCGCATCGGCGCCGCCCTCAGAGCTAACCGAATCGTAGGATGAGGGCGTCGGTGAATGCCTGCGATTGCCCTGCTCATCCAGCTCAACATCCTCATGGTCATCCTCATCATCTTCCTCGTCCTCGTCCTCCTGCTCCTCGATCATCGTGCGAAACTCCTGTATGGAATCGTTAAGCGCCCACAATTGTGACAGCAGTGAGAGATCCAATTGACGCAGTCCGTACTGGAAGTAAAAAGAGAAGGAGAATTAGCCAAACGACTTGCCACAAATAATATTAATATGCAACATGTACAAGTTCTTGACGTGGCCACCAACGCGCAATAGCCAAAGCGCTCGCTGTAACTTTCAAAAAGCCAAGGCAAACCAATATATATATGTATACACGTATATATAAGACGCAAGCCAAGAGCTGACTGAACAACTGACTGACTGCTGCCTGCTGCTGCTGCTGTTATTGTTTTTGTTGTTGTTGTGCTTTGCATTGGCATTGATTGACAGCGCCACACAGCAACTAAAACTGAAGGCGACGGTCTATCGCGAGGCACACCCACAAACCCATAGAAAGGTTTTGCCGTTTTGGCTTTTATAGGCGTAGAATCTTGCGCCAATGCATAAAGAACCATGACTTCCTTATGGAGTTTGCCGCAAATGAAGAGAACAAAATATTGCTCAAGATAAAAAGATATTGACGATATTGCAGATAAGAAACTATTACAATCTGGAGAAAATAATTCTTAAAAACATTCCTATATTGTTTACTATCATTAAAAATTTAAAAAGCATCTCAATAAATGCATGCAAAGGGCAAAAAAAAATATTTATATATTAAAATATAAATATATATATTTATATATTAAAAAATATAATTATTTTTATTTCTCTTTAGATTTAAGGAATATTATAATTTCTTCGTAAATACAATGATTGTTTTTTACATAAATTTAACAGAAGTATTAATCGCAAAATAATTAATTTTACAATATAGATTGCACACAGTTAATATTTTTATTTACTGCAATTTTAATTCATTAGCTGTCAAATAGTTAACTTTTGTAAAAACCCAGTTAATTTTATTACTAGATTTTTAACACAATCGCAAAGGGTATCTCAAAGTATGCAAATAATTATCCAGCTATCTATCGATATCTTTTGCATTTACCATTCGTTTTTGACAGCGTTCATCAATCTGCTGGCTGCTATCATGGCATGACATTTAACAGTTCAGCGGCCCGTCAAGAAGACATGCTGCTGTCTGGCATAGGGAGGGAGGTGTGTTGCAGAGGGCGGATCTTAACCTAGCTTGTCTGCCGCCCGGCCGCATAAAGCGGCGGTCGCTGTGCGTTCGAAAACCGCATTTATGGCATTAAGTAACTTGACAAGAGTTCGCGGCGCGTTTGATAGCGCCAGACAGTTGGCGTTAACCCAAACGGCAGCCGTTTGGCGAGAGACCCGACTGATGCCAATTACAGTCAACTGCGGCATATGGCCAGCCACGTATGCATATTGCCTTGGCCTGCATTTGTAGGCTGGAGCTGACGCTGAAGCTGGGAGTTGAGCTTGAGCCTGAGTTTGAGTTTGAGCCGGGCTGACAACAAGACGCTTGTGGTCAAAATGAAAGTTCCCCTGTCGCTGTCGAGTAGGAAGGAAAAATCTCATTTGTCAATTAATATCGCCGCATAATATCTCGCGCAAAAATATAAAAAGAAAAGCAGCACAACTTTCTGCATCGCTGCCACCATCGCGGCTTTAAACAAATCCGTTCAAAGCAGGCATTACCCCCTATTCCCCACGCCAAAGCTGAACCCCATACCAAACCGCCAACTCCCACTCTAAAGTGGGCTGCTAATACGCTAGACGCCAGCTTTGATCAGGAGATCGGAGGAAGTATCGGCATATCGGGGTATCCGGGGCTGCGGTCTCGTCTCTGGCCATCTGATAGTCGTGAACTGAAGCGGCTGCAGCTGCCAACTGGCCATCTATTTAGGCCTGTCACAATTAACTGAAATCCTGACACATTCAAGGCATAGCCAAGGCTACTCACAAACTATCCCAAAACAAAATATCCTCCTAGAGAAATCAGAAAAGCATTTTAAAGAGAATGGAACTATATGTGTATATATGTGACTATAAATTAAGAATTGTCCTAAAAATACTAGATTTTTGAAAGATTGTTTCCTTTTTTGTTTCCTATAGATGCTTTAATCTAGCTATATACTTTTAATAAGATTTTGTCAAATATTTAAACTCATCAGAGCTCTTAATGAATAAGTTTAGTTAAGAATTTTTGATGTACAAATTATTTTTCTATGTACGTAATGGTCCTGTTATAATTCAAAAGCTGTTAATACTGATCAATGATATATATATATATATAGAAAAATAGAATCCTCTGAAAGGGTATTAAAACGTGTTCAAAAAATTCAATAATGAGCGATACATTGTTGTCTTTATGTTGGGTTGGTAAATAATATATTCCAATATCTGGGTATTACGAAAAGAATATCCTACAAATGTATTTAACAGCCTACAAACTAAATCTTTAATTTCTACTTTAGTATATTAAATAGAGAGTATTTGAATGACTGCGAATAAATGTAGCTCAGCTGACTTTGGTAGTCTAATTTGAGCATTAGCACGGGTCAGCAAAACACATTAGCACAGTTTCAATTGGCGCACATACTCCTACACACACGCCCACCGCACACACTTGTACATCATGTATGTTAATTAGAGCTTAATTGGGTTTAAGCCCTGAGGCGACAAGTGCAGCAGGTTTTGCAATTGCCACAGCCACAGCTGCAATACACACCAAGCAGCTGGCACAGTTTACACACCTACGCGATATGAATACATTAATATATATTATATAGTATATATGTGTGCATAAAAAGCCAATATTTGTCCATTTCCGCATTTCTTGACAGCCCACAAAGAATCACAGGCAAATCCATTTTGCAAATACCAAAATGAAGCGCACAGAACGAAATGAAATATTGGAAAAGTTGCCGCGACTCGAACTAATAGAATTTTGCAAACGTGTTCCCGAGTACAAAATCTGTTTGCGGAAGACAAACAGTCGACGCCTTTCGCAATTGGCCAATAAAGTTTTGCGGCTTCGCAACGTTATATGAGTTATTATGAAATTGTAACCGCAACAAGAACAGCACAAGAAACTAAAGAAAAGCCACAAAACAAGACAAAGTTCTGTTATAGCAATGCAAATGCAACTTCGATTTGAACTTTGCGCACCCTCGGCGTATACGTAATACTTGCCAATAACTTGCATTATTTTGCATGCGTACAGATGCGTTCCAAGCACTCATCAACTACTCATAAGCCACTCATAAACCACTCACTCCAATGCCAGTGAGGCATTGCCATGCATCATTTCGTAATTAACAAAGCAGTCTCAACTGGTTTTGTTTACAACTTTACTTAATTAGCTAAACTTTGCCTGACCTTGAGCAAATGATGATAAGGACATAAATTATTTACAAACTAGTGTTAATCAACACTGACTTAAGAACAAAATGAAAAATGTGTAAACGGTAATAAACAGATGGAGAACACTAAGAACAGAGCAATCAACATTTAAGATAGTCTCGTGTAAACATTTATTTATAATACTTTACTGTATATAGAATGCAACAATATAATTTGTTGTATAAGGCATTTGTTACTTAATAGTTATGCAAAATAGATTTCGGTTATTTCAGACCTCTGTAAACCTGTTTAGTTTACCTCCTTATCAGGCTCAATCTATTGCACATTTCGCAATGTTAATTTTTTTATTAGAATAAAAAGTGTTGTTGATTTTCGAGAGATTTAAAGCTGTGGCCTTCAATAGATTTGAATGCAAATAAATACGTGAGTAAGAAAAGAATTTTCTATGAATTTCAAATGAGCTAGAGACTGAAGATCTAAATCACTTGATAAATGCCTAACTATATCAGAGCAAAACAAAGAGAACTTAGAAACAGAAAATAAACGAGCAGTAAAATCTATTTAAAACATTGGGTCGAATATAAAATTTAAAAGAAATGTCAAATCTGATGATTTACCATAAAAAGAGCTCGTTTAGGGTATTTTAAGCTATTGTCGGCGCATGTGTCATGGTTATATAAATATATATATTTGTATATGTATAAGTATATATAGATACACAAATGAGTAAGCTCAATGAAGTTCAGGGATTTAAATATGCAAGTCATATGGCCGAGACAGCAGCTCCAACAGCACTTTGCGATGTCGAGTGTGCCACAAAAATATCGCATTAATGAGTTCTTTAAGCGTTTGTTCTTAACGTTCTTTTATACAATGGGACAGGAGACCGGTGGCATGTAGCACGCGGCTGCAATCAGCGTCTGTTGGCGATTGTGTAATTAAGCCCAACATATGGCGACATTAGGCAAAGACTACACAAGAACGAACTTTCGCTGCGAAATTGCTCGTAAAATGCAATCGATAAGCTTGGAAAATTTGTTGTTGAAAATTTAATTAGCGTATTGCATTTACAAATGGCTTAAAAAACAGTTGTTAAAAATGCAACAACAACAACTATGGCAAAAGGGAGGCATTATATATATTGTTATGCACATTAGTTGTAGTGCGCAATAAAAGGCGACGACGCGACAAGAAGCCCTTAAAGTACGTTGTATCTCATGGATGCAACGGCCATAAACTAGTGACACACGGCGCAACATGCGGCACTAAAGTTTTTGTTGTTGTTGCTGTTGCATGCATTATGCATGTGTGTCTACAGCTTGCAACTGCATCTATTTTCAGCTAGAGGCAGCGAGAGGGGCTTGTTGCAGCCTGAGCGGGTTGCAGCTTTTGCCTTGGGGCGTCGGCAGCACTTCAAACATTTTGTGCGTTTTTCTTGCAGCGTGAACTTTGGTGACCGCCACTGAGAATGCACTGCAAATGCGGAAGCGCCTCCCCAGAGATAAGACATCGCCAAAAAATAAAAATAAAATAAAACTAAATTGTTTTGCTGCCATTGTCACAGCAGCAGCTGTTTGATATACCCTGTAAAAGAGGCTATGCATATGTGTGTTAATATTCCATTTATCCAATATATCAATTTCAAGTCCTTTTTACCATAGCAAATAAATATTATTAATTATATCATTTTTAAGCTTATCTCAAACTTAAACAAAATGTATCTCAAGGACTGTAACTGTCCTAGTTCCAAAAATAGAATTTCACAAATTAATAATATTCATACATAATAATATATATAATATATATTCTTCCCATTTTACCTTGCATTAAACCACATTTTTTTGTATAAATTAAACGCATTGTTTATACTTTTATTAATAAGTTGTTCTTTTTATTCACCCTTTCTTGAGGACGTGAGATCTGTTTCTGCAAAATCAGGGCATTTTTAAGAACGTGCTCAAATATATAATAAAATATATGATATCTAAACAGATGAGTTTCCGTTTTATTCAATTTAAAGTATATGTTAATGAAATTTTTAACTTTGCTAAGAGTATTTCTAGTCGAACACTCTCGTCTAAAGCACTGTTACTTCTTGTTTTTGTTGCCGTAACTTAATTTAGCCAACTGATGTTGTTGCATTGTCGAACGACAACTTTTTTGGCATTTGCATTTGCCAACCGATGACAATGCACAACTCACGCCTTTCAACTTTAGCGCCAACTGCACAGATGCACAAAGATACGCAGATACAATATATATATATATATATATATATATATATATATATATATATATATATATAGAGGTTTATGTAGCTGCCAAGTCGTTGGCGACATTTTGACGTGCCTAGAACATTGTCAACCCTGGAATTTTTGCACTTGCAATCGCGCTCCCGCCCACCAACCCCGTACCCATTCCTTGAACATATTTAGACACGTCGCTTATTTATTGCTCGTTACCCGTTTCGTTTTTCACGCCTTTACAAAATAAAAAACAAAATCAAAAAAAAAATTCAAAACAATCTAAGCCAATTCACAATCCACTCCTTTTGGACTGCAGCTCGGCACGTACAAGACGATAAAATGTCAACGATACATCCTATAGACTTCTATAGCAAGACCGTTCGTCTAACGGTCTCATATATGGCCAATATGTTGATTTCTTTGTGGGTGCCAAAAGTGCCGACGTGCTGGCATGTCCAAAACAAACCAAACTCAAGCAAAATTTAATCACATATTTTGCACTCAGTTTGTTTAGTTCAATTTATATGCAGGAAAGCGCCGAGGTTCGAGTAAACTGTCGCCTTCTGCCGGCCACCGAACAGGCGCTATAGATCGTAATATAGCTATGAAAGGTGTAAATATATATAAAGATAAAGAGCGGCAAGACACACCTCACAGTGTTTATTTAATGATATCGGACATAAAGTTCATAAAGTATAAGAAAAATTGTTATTTTTGCAGCATAAAAATGAGTTTTTTATTTACTAAATAAATGGAACACTAAATATATATACTGTATAACGATAGTTGGAATCAGCAAATGGTTTAACACGCGACCATCTCTATGCGCGAACAGCTTTAAAATGCGTTGCCTAGTGGCATTAAGACACACATCAAACTGTTCGTTGCAAGCATCTCCAACTAGTTTCAATTGCCAACACGCAGCTACCCCAAACAGCTGCAACGGCAACATTAAAGTTGCCCGGCCAAAACAGTAGCCAAAATCTGCTGCGAAGCCATAAATAAAACGGTTTGTTGTATTTGTTTTTATTTTACTTGTTTTGTTTGGTTTTTGATTTTTTTTTGTCTGCAATGCAAAATTACGCAACCTTTTTGTGGCTGATTCCGCACTGATTGATAAGCCAAACAAACAAACCAACCATCAAACTCCAGACTCCAGACCCGAAAACTAGCTAAAGCTATTTCTATGGTCGATTCGGCACAGCAGTTTTAGGAGCTGTTTAGGGGCTGCAGTTACAGTTGCGGTAGGTATTGCAGTTGCAGCAGCAGCAACAGCAGCGGCCGCCACTCAGCGAGCAGCTCATTAAAATATCTGTCTAGGCCAAAAGGTGTTGATTGTTTCCCAGCAGTAAACAGATTTCTGTTTAAAAGAGTGCGAACATTACGGAACTAACAGATTGTCATAGATGCTATTAAAAGTGTTGTATAGAAAAGTAATAAAATATTCTAACAGATTCCATTGAAGAATGAGAAATATATAAAGGAAAAGAAGATCGAAAGCAGCAGATATTTTGGCACATATGTGCTTGTAAAAAGAGCAGTTAAATAAGAGTTTTGCAGTTCCTAGAAATAATAGCAAAACATAAAGAACCGATAAATCACAAAATTAACATGTGCGACAATAAGTGACCGAATGAGGAGTATTTTATTCAATAGGGCATCCATTAAAAAGTGGAATATTATCTTTACAAAAGTCGCATCTGTTAAACCAAGTAAGAGTAAATAAATATTGTGCCTCTGCACATATCGCCTTATATTTCAAACAACTTTTTTACAAAAATCAGATTGGGAAAAATTAACTAAACATTTTGGAAACAAAAATCCAATTTATCACTTAAACGTGGCCATGAAGGTACACATGTAGAAAACAAGAAAACTATCAAAATAAGATTAACAAATGCATCACATGTATCTAATGCATTATCTAATTTGCATGCTGAGCATCTTTGACATAGTCTTCGCTTAACAAGGGTCGGAGAATAACACAAAATGTGACCATGGAGGAATAGTTGTTTATATTTTATTAGGTGTTTATACTTTATTGGCTTAAGATTAAGATCCTTAAAACTCTCAAAACAACAACAAACTAATTCAAATATCTTTTGATTAAAAAAATTAGATTTTAATATCTATCCATGTAAAACTATTTGCTGCCAGAAATTAAAACATAAAATAAAAGTTTGTAAAAATTTTGTAATTTTTCATAAGATTTGGCTTTAGAAATCTCTCTGTGTATATTAAACAAAGTGGCCATGATATTATTTTCTTTGCACCCTTTCAGACTTTCTTGCTGAAAAATTATGTAGATTGTATCGTAACCTTTATTACGAAACAGTTGTAGAATGACATATATGTATGTACATATGTCTCGCCAAGTGACCATGGAGAGCATGTTGGATAGGCACCAAAGTTAACGGTAAATACTTCATGTGAATTACCGCATAACGTTCACAATTGAATGCTCCGCTTTAAAAGAGAAAGAGCTAGTGTTGGCACTAACCATAATAAATATCTAATATCTAAGCATATTTGTCACTACGTGATTTATCTAATGTTGCGCAGTGTTGCATATTTGCAGCAGCAGCCTTTGGGGCAACGGTAAATCTGTATTGCTGAAACATATTTTAGCAACGATTGTGGCAACCAAATACTCCCCGCAACACCCTCAACACTTCCACTCGCTCGCTCGCTGTTTGGCCCTGGGCAAATTAAGTGTGTTGCTGTGGGTATGTTAATCCATAGAGGCGACCTGTCGCCCTGTAGACGGGGCATGTAAGCCACCATCATGTAAGCTCTGAATATTGTTGTTGTTTTTGTTTTTGTTATTGCAGTTGTTGCATGCCCCCATTTGGCATTTGCCGTTTTCTAATTGCACAAATGCGCCCCAGAAGCGCAAGCGCAAATGCGACCCAAACTAACAATCGCTGAGCTTGATGGGAAAGGAGTGTGGGTGGGGGTGGTGCGGGTAGCGGGTAGCGGGTGCATGATTGCAAAGATTAAGGAGCCATCGCTGCCATCGACTGCGTTGCATGTGAGCGCTAATTTTTGTGTGCAACTGTCAACGCAAAACCAAAGCCACGGGCTGGAGAGCTGTGGATTAAGCTGGAGTTGCATCTACCTGGAGGTAGGGGCGGGAGCTAGTTGGATTTAAGGGGGGCTAGTCGAACTTTCACTTGCAGCTAATGGCCAACGCTGGATGCACAGCGCATGCAGCTCTCCTGATCGAATGGAGTTTGACTTTATTTTGATTGCAGGCGCAGCGAATGTTTATTTGTTTGTTTATTGGACTGGGCCACATTTGGACTTCTTCCCCCACCGTCACCAACCCCTTTAGTGTGTTGTGTCCACTTTGCATGTCATTCGGCTGTTTGGCTCTTTGTGCATTTGTCAACTGCCTCAATGCACAATTGCCGTAAATTTTTATTAATTTTTTATGCGATTTTTACGTGCTGCGACGCTTTCATCTCGATGCGCTATCAAAAATCGTTTAATATATATATATTTTTAACTGTATAAATATTTACTTTTAATACATTGTGCTCATTCAAAGTGAATAAAAACAGAAAGCCGAGCATATTGATATATCTCACCCACTACAGCACATATTTTCTTAATCAGCATTAAAATTTTTTCTTGTCTGTCAATATTAAAGCTATCACGCATTTTAAGTCTATACTTAAGATCCATATCATCAAATATTGAATATTCCCTAATTCTGTAAATATAGATTTTCTTTAATTACATATAGATAGAGTTGATTTTGTAATATGCAATTTTAAGCCTTTAAAATTGTATTATGATTTCGCAATACATAACGAATATTACTTAAGAATTAATTTGAATAGGGTATTATCGAATACTCTTACCTTCAGAAATCTTTTGTTTATTTAATATGTGTGTTTTTATAGCTTTAACAGTGACACACCTCGTTGCAGCAATTGTCCAAAATACAATTTGCATATTTAAGTTATATATATATAATATATATTTTATGAGCTCATTGCGCCATGACGTTTATTGCGATATAAATGCAGTATTCACTATATATACATGCATACTATATATAAATATTCATATAGCTCCCCCAACGGAACTTGGCTTCAGTGACTCGCACATAATTAGCCACGCAGCCGTATCCGTGTCCCTCTCAGCCGTTAAGTATGGGGGTGTGGTAAAAGGGGGGCGAGTTGGCTGTTAACTGGGGCTATTGTATAGTTCGTTTTCAATTAGCCAACCTCAACCTTCGCGCTGTGCCATTCTTTCGCCCAAAATGTTTGTTTGTTTGCAGCACAGCTTAAACTTTAAATACAAAGTCCAAAGGCCAAAAAGAATCAACGGCATTGCTGACATTTACCCAGAAATACAAATAAAATAAAAGTAATAAATGTGGCAAAGGCATTGATATCAAATCTGGCCAACACAATAAATAACATTTAAAGAAATAACTGTATGAAATAAGCATTGCAAATCGCAGCAGGTTGCCGACTTATTGTTTACACTGTGCTGCACTTAAGACTAAAATATCGTATATAAGTAAATATTTGGCATCAGATCAGTGGCGTAGTAACAAAGGGTTATAAACATGAAATTCGGATGAGGAATGTGTACTTTATTAAAAGGGAAATAAATTCAGACTATTTTTTAGCTTTGACATAAAAGATAAAACGTTAAGAACATATGATTTTCTTATCGAAAGCAAACTTTATATTTCAATATATATATATATTACATTTTCAAGATATTTATTTAAGATACCTAGTATTTCCGATAAAAGTTTATAAGTTTATAAAGTTTATAAAATCATACGAGTAATTGCAATCTTAAAGAACTCTAAATTTCGGCGCCATTGTTGAAAAATTATTGTAGCGTTTCGAATGGCGTACAAATAAAATGAAAATCATGTTTGTATTATTTTTGTAACGCTCGTCTTCAGAAAAAGAAAATGAAATAAGAAAAAACGAGCAAATTTAAAAGTGTATTTCACAGTTAGCTGCACAAGAAGAAGAAGTTGGCTGAGTTGCGAAGCATTAGCCAGAAATGACGAATAGTCAGCAACAACAAAAATCATAATAATAATAATGATGATGATATGTCAGCCAAAAGTTATCAGACAACAACAAAATCGGTTGCTTGCTTGTAGCCAGTTTCCTGGACAACATCTTTTTGGCTATTGCCACAATTAGCGTCGCCTCCAACGCGTTGCAACAATTATGAACAGGCTTATTGCGCGTAAACATAACATGATATAATAAAAATCCAGTGACAACATGCGCACAATGCGCTGACTGTTTTTCTCTCTCATCTTCTCTCTGTACAGCAGGCTAAAAGCGAAAGTCTGTTGTTGTTCCCGTCAGGCGTTTCCTGTGTGAAGGGCAAGGAATGCACGCATGCAAATACTACATGAATGTATTTGTGTTTTTCTTTAAAAGTCTGGCTAATTTTGTGCTGCACTGGCAGAACTTTCCCATTTGGCTTAGCAATTCCTCATTCCCTGCAGGGCATTTACATTAATCCGCTTTATTTATAGATATAAAAAAGTCTATAGTTTATTTTTGCAGGTGCCCGGCTGCCAGTCTGCCAACTGGGCGCCCGCATAGATCATTAGTATAGGCCATGACAGGCGCAACAACAACAGCAACAGCAGTTGGTTAAAAGCTGAGTCAATCTTTATGGAACCTGGAACAGACACCCGCTGTGGCAAGCAGCTCCCACTTCGATACGGCCGGCAATGTACAATGTCAGTGCGGCAAATCATTTCGTTATTAATTATGCATGCCGCCAGTCGAAACTCCTTCCCCCCGCAGAAGATGATGGGGAAGAGCTGGACACAAGCCCCTGTGATATAATCGCAGCCGGACTTGAACCGCGACTGACATTGGTTCCATTCGCTGATTTTTGCATGATGCATGCAAAGGTTGCCATTTGCCACAAACACACACTAAAGTTGCCACACTGGAGATGGGGTAAGGGGCATTCAGTTATGGGTGACGTTGACCCCAGCGCAGAAGAATCGCAGAAGCAGAAGTGGAGAGGGAGACGCAGTGAGTAACCGCCACCGGAAGGTAAATTTTCGAAAGAAAGGTGTACAACAAGTACACGAATGACGGCATCGTTAAATAAAGACCCGAACCGTAGAAAGACAAGTTAAAGAAACGCGAAGAAGAAGAAGCACAGCATGAGTGGATAACAGCAAAACAAACAACAGAAGCGACCACATAATAAAAATAATAAATAAGTAAAAACAAAACAATATTGATCAAACTTCCATTCTTTTCAATAAATTGGTATATTCCAATACGATCGCTAAAAATTCTATGTACCATACTGGTAAAAGAGGAGGTTGTAAAGAGAATATTGGTCGTTAAGAAATAAAAAAGGTAGGCAAACTGTTTTTAAAAATGAATAAAAATAAAAAAACTTTAAATAATGAAAACTTTTCGAAAATGTAGTAGTTTAAAACGAGGGAGCTACGGATTCGATGCCTTAAATTTCACAATTTCTGTCAGTTTTTGCATAATTTTTCGGCCTAAATGTTGTTTTTTGTGCTAATTATGCCAAATACAATGAATTAAAAACATAAATTCTTAATTCTAAATATTTAACATTTTTTTCGAAAATGAGTAAATGCTTTTTGAGCCAAAAATCTCCAAAAATATTATTTTCAAAATTGAATATATTTTTAATGTAGAATCAATCAAAAAATGCCATCAAACGTGAAAATCGGTTCAGTTTTGACAATGTTATGGGATTTTTAAATATGGGAGTTATGGACTCAAGCGCTCTACATGTCAAAATTTTTGTCGATATTGGCATGATTTTTGACCAAAGATTTGACCATCGCAAAATCGGTTTAAATCTTGTTTTTTGTGCTAATTATGCCAAATACAATTAATTAAAAACAAAAATTCGCAATTCTACATTTTTAAAAATTTTTTTTTCGAAAATGAGTAAGGGGGTAGATGCTTTTTTGAGCTAAAAATCTCCAAAAATTTTATTTTCAAAATTGAATATATTATGAATGCACATGTCGATTTTCGCATGATTTCTGACCACAAATTTAGAAATATGACTAAACATATTTTATAAACATTCGAATGAATCTTTTACGCAAGCTGGTTAAATAAATATTTTGTGGGATTCGTGATAGCTTTTGCTTTTGACTTGTACCAAATAAAGTACAACAAACGAAGAAGCTTAGGAAGAGAGAATACAATGTACTAAAAAATTGGAAAACTAAAATGAAATAAAATGAAAGAACGGCCAGCGCCCAATGCGTTCAAGGTCGTTTTATGGAAAGCCATAAAAAGTCATTTCATGCCTTGATGCATTTCTTCTCACTAACTTGGCCCTGTTGCTGCTGCCACTGCTGATTATCTTGGCGGTTAGCTTGCGGCTAATGCGGCAGCTGCTTTTTTTCATAAATTTAATTTGCCAAAGAAGCTAAAGCAAGAAAATTATTTGGCTCAATTCGCTGGCTTGGGATCTGGCCTAATGGCTGCGCATGCGCGTATTAGTTCAACTCCTGTTTTCTCCTATTGTTACCAGGTGGCTGCCTGAATAGTTTTTTTTATGCGTTTTCTTGCATTATAACAAAGTTTTATTACTCAATCTACTTTGGTGTACACATCAAGACGACAACAAAGGCCCAGCAACAACAATTGAGCGTAAATTGGCTTGGATAATTGGACTCCGACTTTAGATGGGCTGCTCATTAATATGGAATGTATGTGGTTTTCTATAGGCGCAGCTCACCCATCTCTCAGCTGCCCAGAAATATGCGAAGGCCAACGGGGAAAGCTGTCTACACAAAACAAAACTTGACAGCTTCGAGAAGAGCAAACATGCTAGACACCTTCTATAGCTACTGCTTAGGCCTAGAAATCAATCGGAGCTCGAACAGAAGTTTTGAGAAATGAAATGAAAATTGTGCTTTGGCTCAAGGAAGCAGAAAATCAACCCCAACATAATCATTTAAACTGACAAGCATTTAGTTAAGCAACTAGAAGTAATCTCTATCTGGCTATTTATTTTCTTATTTTCCACATGTTATCATTAATTTCTCGCTCTTTATTCATTTGATGTCTCTTTCTACATAATTCTCTCGAGTTTCAAGATTTTTTCACAAGCAGATTACTCTCTCAAAGCCAATCTCTTACATTTTACAACTGGTTTACATATAACGTTATAGACTTTAGCGCTATATCGGTTATGTAAAACTATAAATTCGTCACTTAAAAATCTTATTTAATATATTGCACGTCTTATAGATTACTTCCGTCTCTAGCATATCTCACATAATCGAAATTTTACAATCGTAAATATGGCCATTTATGATTTGTGGGCCAATTGACATAAATTGAAGTTTGCATAATAATATAATTGCGTTTATGGCATATTTGAAAGCTGATCTAATATTATTAACGGCTTAACTGACCTTCAGCGAACTGTTTACTTTCAGTTTTCATAATTGAACCGAGTGAATATAAGCGACAGATTGCAAAAATAACAATATGGAAAAAAATAACTATAAATAAATACGAACTTATGTGTATAAAAAGGTATCAATTTCTTTGGTTTTATCGTTGCCGCCTGCTAAGCAATTGAACAATTGAAAGCAAAAGCGGCCAACTAACATAATTGCAGTACACAAACACACACACATATATGTGTGCAGTTTATGTGTGCTACACACCCACATACAGTTCACAGCTTGAATCGTTAATCATTCAACCGCAACATTTGCAAAAACAAAGGAAAACTAACCCAAGCCCAAAGCTTGTCGCCCGCAACCCGCTGCCCCCAAAAACTCGAGGCCCGGCGACAGGCCGCGCGTAATTGCAAACGAGTAAATTTAAATGTTTATCCATTGGGACTATCAGCAAACAATAAAGAAACGACTGGCTTGATACTCTATATAATTAATTTTGGATTTAAAAAAAAGTTCATATATATTTAAGTATAGAGTATGGAAGTATGTGAATAACTTCTTTTTATGGTAGCATTAAAAAAAACCGCCAAATAAATACGGTTTTAAAATTGGTTGTGCATTTAAAAAATTTATATGATAAAACTTTTTTTCTGAAATATAGAGGAGAATTCCTAATTTCTTTTAATTTGTTACAATTTACAACAAAACATTTTATCTTCATATTTCATACCTCGGCTTATAGTACGTTATTTTGATTAGTGTATAAATAATGGCTGGGCAAAAACAATGACCAATTACTGTGTCATTGGGCGCGCGTTGGTGTTGTCCGGCATCTTTGGCTTTAACATCAAGCCGACTTTGAGCGCGTGAAATTAGTTGAAAAGGCAACAACAAAAACAGTAACAACAATAATAACAGTAACAACAGCAAGTGGAGCGTAATTGGTAACAAGACACATAGCAGAGTTTGTAATTTAATTGTAACAGCAACAGGTAACAGGCAACAGGCCAACAGGTAAAAGCAAGAAGTGAGGGGGTTATTTCCAGCCCAGCCCACAGATGACGCCTGACCCAAAAAATAAAATAAAAAGAGTGCCGCAGAATTATTGCACAACTGGCATGCAAATTGCCAAATGGCTTAAATGCTTAACGTACTTAGTTGCCACAAAATTGGCGCCCAAAACAGAGCACACAATAGGCCAAAATAAGCCAGCAGAAAAGGCTAGAAACTGTTGCAGTAACAACAACAACACGGTTCGCCAGAAGTCTAGTGGTATTTTTGTGAGCAACAAATAGACTCGAAACGTGGCCGCTCCTAGTCAAGCACAACAAACAGCACCACCAGGCGCACCGCAATTGTAATTTTTTGTTTTAGTTTTACACCTACGCCTAGGTGTACATTAAACAGGTTCTTTGTAAAAGGTCGCCCAAGCACAGATAGATAAAATGTGAAAGGTTTTTTTTTTGGCCAGAGTTAGACATAGACTTTAGACCCGGCTTAAATAGTATGCGGCAATTGGCAAGCCTCAAGCCTCAGCTGGCAAATATATATATATTTAATTTCTATATGTGTAACCCACAAAACCCAATCGAATTGCAATTAAAAACAAGTCACAGTTGCGTTACAAATGTTAAAATTATTGCGCAAGTGTAGACAAATTTTAATTTATTTAATTGCAGCAGGCAAAAATGTTAAAAAAAACAACAAAAAACTAAATTACAAATCAACTGTCAACGATAATAACAACAAAAACAAAGATGATGTTGTTGTTAATGTGCTGATGTTGCTGACGCTGAGGCTTGGTCAAGTGCAAATACATCCACAGCGCTTGGCTAATGCTTGTCGTAGACTTTGTGGGCCTGGCCTAAAGAGACCAGTAGACCCACAGACAGACAATTGGACATTTGGACAGTCAGTCAGGTGGCAGCCTCAAAACGTGTCACAATTCACAAGCGAATGCCATGTGCAGCTCGTGATCAACGTATCAGCTCTAAACTGGCCAAACACTTTGAAGCTTGCATGTGAACAAAACTTTAAAACATTCGAATCCGCATCGCAAACGGATGTTAGTTGAGTTTTCAGATACAGATACAAAAATTTCCTAAGCTGTCAAGAGCTAATCAATATATATATATCCATGATATATTTTAAAAATATAGCAGTCATTCAAATCACAAGTTATCTATATAAAGTTTATCAACTATATCAAATATAAAGTGGTTTTAGACAAGCCAAAAGCGTTATTGGTTTAGAGGGTATTTTTTAAAAAATTACGTAACAGGAACAGATTAATGTAAACACGATATCTATGAAACTTTATATATATATATAATTTTATTGCATGATGTCAATAAACGAAAAATTTTCTTTAAGACTAAGCTGAAAAACTTATTTATGCCCATTTTTTAAATATCCGAATTATCTAAAGAGTATCTCGGTGTCGCCTTGTTAATTACAATTTCTATTCGATTAAATTCGCATTTGATGTTGTTGCTGATGCATCGCAATTATAAAAGTGACTTAAAGCGACATTTGCTCAACAGACTGAAGAACGCCCCTCGTTTTACCATACCCCTCTCTGCCGATGCTGATGATGCCCCAAGACATGATGTCAAATGAATACATTATTTGAAGAGCCTAACGCCAAAATAAGCGTTGCGCTTGCGCTTTCAACTTTAACAAAGTGTTTGGCAGCGCGGCTAAATGTCCCTGCCCCCTCTAACCTCTCTTAAACAACAAAAAAGCTTAAAAACTTTAAAGCCAAAGGCCGCTCCATGGCTCAGGGGCAGCACTCTCTTTCTCTTACCCTCTCCCTCAGTCTGCTGTATTTGAATTGGTAAGATAATTGCTTTGCCAATTTGACTTAATGAATTAAAGCTGCATTTGCATTTCTTTTGCCGCTTTGTTGACCCAACTCGCTGGCCATTTGCAAGCTTTTGGCCATTTATAACAGCTTAGTCGATGCGCGACAATGTCAAAGTTTAGAGTTTAGATTTGGGTGAGCTTATTTAATGCCCTGAAATATTCATGAACTCTGCCACCAAAAAAAAAGATATATATAAAATTAAAACCGAAAGTTGTCGCGACATGGTATATACTTTCTTTTCCCTGTTATACAAATAGAAGTTGCCCCAGCAGCTGCAGTCAAACTGATCACGTGCAAAAAGAATAACCGAATAACTCTATATACATCATCAGTCAAGTCGCAGTCAAAGTCATAGAAAGCTGCGCCCAAAATGCAATTTTTTTCCATTTTGTTAAAAGTCCAAAAGATGAAAAATGAACTAACAAAAAGATACGAGTACTCAGACTTGCACTCACACTCGCTTCCAAGTGAATAATGTGCAACCGAAATCCGAAGAATTTTCAAACAGTAAAATTTGAAATTGCTTTTTGGAATTCAAGTGCTGACAGGCCGGCGCACATACAAATACATATATAAAATCGAATGCGCAGCTCGAAATCATTTCCGTTCCATTCAAACATTTTCACTTTGATTGTACACGGACAGCTAACAGAATTTAGCTTAGCTTCATTTCATATGTAAATGATGAGCCACGAAAAAAGTGTGGCTAGGCCCAAAAACAAAAATGTGATCAAAAGCAGAGGAGTAATAAATCACTTTCAGCTAGTCGAGCTACAAATACTCTACTATGAACTTTATGAAAATGGGAGCAGCTGCGGTTAAATAGAATGATAGTAATTGTAATCAACTGCGAACATACCCTATATTTAAGTTGTAAACTAACGAACTAAATAGTGCCATAAAAATATATATTTTGACTCATGCAAAGAACATGGTCACAAAAACATATTGCAATCGAATTCATTGAAGCCATAAAGGATTTATATAGACCCCATTAGCTTGAATATATGTATGAGGCGATATAGCAATGTCTGTCTGCAAACTATACGAGATATATATCGTTTATGGTCAGAATTTGATATAACTAAAGAAACCACATAGTTGGAATCTGTAAGTTTTAATGATGAGCGAAAGAAAATAATATTAATAATAAAATTCAATTCATAAGTAAGACCTAAGCCCTGTGACTATGGAACAAATAGGGAATTCAATTTGTTGTTATGTGATTATGGAATCTGCTCTAAACGCAGATAGAAGAATCGAATGAATGTCATAAAAAGTGCAACAAGTCACATGTTTTATGCATGTTTACTCATCTCAAAATGTAGTGTAAATTTCACGTAGATATGGCCAAGTGCTGCTGGCAATCGAATCTACTTACCATTTCCTTTCGCAGCGTCGCTATCTGCGCATCCAAAGTGCTGCCTGTTACATTGATTTTTGCAGGTGAGCTTGGCGTTGTTGTTGTTGTTGTTGTGGCTGTTGTTGTCGCTGGTGTTGTTGTTGTTGTTGTTGTTATTGTTTTTTCATTTTCATTTGCATTGGTAGTCACCGTTGCCGTTGTCGTTGTTATTGCTATTGCTGTTGCTGCTGCAGACTCCGCAGTAGTCTTGGCTGATTTATCGTTTGCATTATCTTGGCTGCTGTCTTTAAATGCCTGCTTATCGCTGCTCAAGTTGTTGCTGCTGTTGTTGTTATTGCTTTTGTTGTTATCACTAACTATTTGGCTTGCTAATTTGTTGCCGCTTTCGTTCTCCTTGTTGTTGTTGTTATTGTTATTCAGCTCCTGCTGTGCCTCCACATCGCTCAACAGACCCGAATCGGAGCCGAGCAGCTTGTTGAAACCGCTAAGAGATTTTGGCAACGGCGGCAGACCGCTTATCGACATTCCGCTGTGGGTATAAACAAGAAAAAGAAATTGAAATTAATAAAAAAAATTAATTTTTAAGAGAGTGGCCTATAAAACTTAAACTTTGTGCATTTAATCCCCTGCCTACCTGCGCTTTCCACCCAAATAGCCATAGCCGTGCCAATAACTAATCACGTGCCCATCATCATCATCATCATCATCAACATTATCAATATCTTCATCGTTATGATACTCCTCATCATCGGTACAACTATCCTTATCGCAATGCCCATGCCCCAGCGAATCAGGCAACACCAGCGGCAATAGGCCATGGTCGTTGTCGTTGTCGCTGTCGCTTTCATTGTCATCGTAGTCACTGCATGTGGTGGGCGTTTGGCCATACCCCGCACCGCCGGCCGCACACCACTGCTCCTCGTCGTCATGATCGTCAATGGTAAAGAGGCCATCTTGAAATCTCTGATACCAACGGGCCACATACTGCGCACTCGGCGCAAACGGGCCAAACGCGGTGCGGCACTCGTCGAGTATCTGGGCGGGATGGAGGCGCCGGCGGAAGCCAAACAGAATGCACTGCTGCAGCTCGAGGGGCGTGGGGGCCGGTATCGGCGACAGGAACAGCTCGTCCAGATCTTCGGACATACGTTCAGCAGTTGTTGGCTTGCGTTTGAAGCGACTTAAGACATTAGCTGTGGATTGGCAGGGTGCAATAGAAAAGATAACGATAAACATTTTTCTTTGTTTTGGAGAGTGAGAGAGCGTCCAAGCGAGAGTATGTGAGAATTTTACAAATGGAGTACTTTGAGGTAGTTTTCAAATAAAACACATTTAACAGCAGTAACAAAAACGAACATGTGCTAGAGTCGGGAGTGACCGACTAAGTTATATCCTGCAACCAGCTCTTGATGTTGATTATGCAAGCGCAAACTATGTTAGAATTCAAAAGTCAATCTATGAACAATTTTATATTTGTCGTCTGATCGGATTAAATTTTCGATTTGATGGACTCGAAAGTATTTGCTTTTTCTTGTTACATACGTTCGCATACTCTCAGTATACCCTCTTTCAAGGGGTGCAGGGTATAAAAAACTTAGCAACGAAACAATTTGAAGTTTTAGCAAAAAAAATTGTGAAATTTGCGACCAAGCAGCGCATTTGAATTTGAGCTTTAGCTTCAACTGTAGCTGTAGCTGTAGCTGTATCTTTAGCTGTGGCTGATCTTTTGCCTTAGCATTTATTCAAACGATAAGCTGACAACAATGACATTTCAATCTCTGTTATTAGCCACAAACAACAAACACAAGCACAGTCTGTTATATATAGATATAGGCTCAAGTGATTCGCGCCAGGCAACGAGACACTCAACTCGGCTTAGAAACCAGTAACCAAGGCCAGCAGCTATTGCTGAAGTAAACCTGCCACTGGCACAGCTAACTGATCTGGAACCAGTGCGGCCAATAAGATACATTTGGCTTGATTTTTAGACGGTGTCATGGGTAACACAATATGTTAGCTGCTCATGCTCGAAGTCACATATAATTGGGCAAGAAATTAATGATATCAAAATTATACACAAGAATGTGTGGTGAGGTTTTGAAAAAAATTTGCGTAATAACGTTGATCAGAGTGGAATATGGTTTTACTTAAGCTAACTTTTTAGAGTGATTTTGATGAATATGATAGAGATACAAATGTCTTTCAATAAACCATTGAATAATTTATTAGATATTTTCAAGCCAGAAACTGCCAACACAAGAGAACAACTTTCAGTCGTGCCAATCTCCTAATTCGATGGCTACAAATTTGAGATGATTTTGTTATTTTTTTTTTGCTGTCATAACAGCTCTTAAGTTCAGCAGTGTGTTCACAATATTTTAAACATTATAATTATTGATATGGCACAGCGTTGACTTTAAATCATATATCATTGCAGAATGCCAGATTGACTATCCGCTCGATAGTCGCTAGTTGTTGCATTGGCAACAGAATGCCAACAAACGAGTCCAAAAACAAGTTGCATCAAAGGCCACAAAAGACAGTCACATATACAGATACAAAAATATACCTGAACGTATGTGTAGACACTAGACGGTCTTGAGAACCATTTGACAATGCGAGCAGCTTGCGGCTTAATATACTTTTATTGTTACCATGCAAGTCGCCACTCGCTGCTGACCCAATTGCTGTGCAAATTGTAAAATGTAAAATGTTTGCAGCGTTTAGTGGCGATTAAACTCTTAAGCAGATAATATGGCAGGAAGCTATCTACCGTTAAACGGTTATCGCAGCCGAAACTTGCATAGATCAGCTGCAAATTGGCGCTGCCAAGTGCTGCACTTAAAGTACAACCAATATTACTCATTGCAGATCCACGCAGCAATCATTTTTTTTTTTCGTTTTTTTGCTAGCATTTTTGCAGATTTATCGGTCACGGCATGGCTTAAGATACATTTACTGCGGTCGCAATGGCTGAGTAACTCAACGCTTGGTTGCTCTTCAGTTAAGACGTAGACAGTGACAGCCGGACGGTAGTCCAGACAAATGCATTATGTATTTAACTTGGCTAATTGCTTGACTTGGCTGCGCTCGCTTTGTGTGTGTATATATTCAGTTAGCAGCTACGTTTTGCCAATGGCTAATTTGTTTGAGCAGAAAACAGCAAGAGCGGCAGAGTATCTCACTATTTGCGAAAGATACTTTTGTATCTCAACAGCAAGCAGTTTCTTGGCCAGTTGAATGCCCGATTTCACCTCAAATACGCCATAGCCAATAACAGCAACAACATAAGCAAGCTTTTACAATGTCAAAAAAAAGAATTCTGCAATACAGGAAGCAATAATCACAAATAAGTTAAGAGCTTCAAGCTGCGTGCCTTAGCAATTGCCAAGCCATTTATTTATTCATGCTGATAGCTTACTCATAGATACTCTTATATTTTATGCTAGGAAAGTATCTATGTATTCGAATAAATATATATATACATACATATATATATAAAATATAAGCAGCTGCCAAAAGCGGACATTGCTATCCAACAATAGCAAAAACAACAATCTCAGACCGTAGACATTTTTTTGCAACTCTTCGTCATTAACTTGAATAATAATCACCAAAATATAAAAAACATTAAATGCAAAATACATATTTAGCACGTTCGAAGCATTTAAAAGGTAAAAACAATAAACAATAAACACATTCAAAAGACAACGTTTTCTTAAGCATACAAAAAAATAAAAAAAATAAATAAAACAAATGAGTGAAAAACACAAACAGTTTGATAGTCAAGTGTGTAGAATGCTTAAATTTCTGTCAGCGATGCTCTGCGATTATTATAAAAAAAAAAAAACAGAGCTATAAATATAACATAAACTATCGATCATTTTTAGTATTATGGTTTAAGCTCTGTTTGATACATACAATAAAATATAAAATTGTTAAGATAGTTGCAAATACCATCCAAAGCAAAACAATTGCAATAAAGATCAATTACAATAAAAATAAGTCTTATAATTATTCTTGTAGTTTATAATCAAAGAAATGAATATTGCATTTTTATATTAATAAAAACTGAGTTCACAGTTGAGCTTAGTAAAATTTCTCTCCATTAGTTATCACATAAACAATCGCTTACATAACGGATAAAATTAAATGATTGTGCTTTATGTTTTGATAGATTTATGAAATGTGAAAAATATAATAGCATTCAAATTAACGTTTATCTATATCGCATAAAATGGTTAAATAGTTAATATATACCTGAACAAGATAAAAACGCAGATTAATACTGATAAAAAAATCTGTACATGCATGAATAAACACTGACAAAGATCTTAACATTAAAATGAAGCAAAAAACTCTAATAATTTTCATTTCTATACACAACTTGGGATCTTCCTGCAGCGCCAACTTGTCAGCTAATTGTTAAAGATATGTATGTGCATATTTAAAATTTAACGAGTGCATGTACATTTTACTGTTTGTGGTATTCCTGCCCTACTCTGCTTGATTAGCAAAAAAAAAGTATTCAGAAAAAACCTGCTGTGCAGCGCTCGGCATGAGCTGTAAACAATATGCAGTTAATTTGGCAGCGCTGACTGGCGCCGTTTGCACAGCGAGCACCTGAAATTTCACCTGACCGAACCATAGGCAAAGTGCAGGGGTAATTATGGTAAAAGCACATTTTTCAGATACATTTGCATTTGCTCATAACCAAAATATTTAAAAAGGCCAACAACATGCAAGGCGCCAGTACACTGTTATTAATTAAGCCACATAAATTGTAAATTTAAAAAACATATCATAAATACAATCACTATAAAAACATAATTTATCGGTTGTTTTAGTTATATTTGCTGTTGTTGCTGTTGTCTCAATTTATAAATTGTCCAACTGGCTGATTGCTTCACATTTATTTGGCAAGTTCATTAGCCCCAGAATACCTAATGACTGAACGGGGTCCTACGAGACATATGCTACTATATAAACAGGTATAAAATATTGATTTATCTGTATTATTGATCAGTTGGCCACTCTATATGGCTATTGGCGGTTTCTAAATGAAGATTTCTGTCTTGATATCACCTGTTGCCTGTTGCTTATATGGCATTGGTGACGCCTTTTTGCGGTCTCCGACCTACGCGCGACATTTTTAAATATATTAATTAATTAGCTCAAGTATTTAAAAATGGCTTATACAAAACTCAACTGGAATGGACATTCAGCAACTTGATTGTACGTATCTGAACTGATTTGTGTGATTGTAGCTAACTTTGTGTGGGCGTGTCAAAGGGGAAAACAAACACGAGAATTAAAATGTACGAATATGACAAAGCAGCTTATTTTAATACACAAATAGAGCTTAAGCAAGTGAACAAACTTGTATTAATGATACATATGTATATTACATCATAAGTAAACAAGTTTTATAACAAATCTCAAAAAACAAAAATTCAAAAGAGAAACTTAATATTATCTAATACATATTATTCCCCTATGTACTCTAATAATTAAAACAAACATTTTAATGTAGTTTAGTATTATATTAATCGAAACTTTTTTTTTTAAATTTAAAGCAGTTATTATAATCGCCAGTTACAATTTCTCCTATTCTTAGTATTTTGTAAGAAATGCTTGTGTTATACTGAGAGACAGTAGAGTAGGTAGGTAGGTAGGTAGCATATATACTTCTTAATTTTATTGCAATGTGCAGAGATTTTCACAGCCATAAATCTGATGGATTAAAAGAAGAAAGTATGAAAGAAGAAACACGTCTAGAAAAGACAGCTTTCTCACCAACTAACAAATGTTATGCCAAGAACCTAAGAAGTCTTTCTATTTCAATTCACACTTTACACTTATATGATATGAGTTTTATGATCTACGGCATTTTTAGTCACTCTCTTAACACTTGGTTTTCATACATGGGGATTTAAGCAAAGCCATAAAGCTCATTCACAAATACTCGAAACATAAATGTACGTATGTAGCATTTCCACGTGCAGGCAGAACAACGCTTAAGGTCAACACAAATAACTTTGACTATATATATGAGTATTATTTATATATATAGACATTTCTTTAGTTATAGGCACATTCTAAAATAAACGCATATATGTACGTATATATGTAAGAAGGCACAGCTTTGAATGTTGTTTAATAATTGTTTTGTTATTAATTAAGCAGGAAAAACACATTCGAAAACTAAACGACGGCTATAAAGATCTCTATTCGGAGCTCTAGCTCGCACAGAATGTTTTGGCTCAGTTCTTTAGCCGCATTGTAAGGCACAGCAACACTTTTATGATTTTTTCGATTTTTTTGTTTTATTCTTTATATACAACACAATTATTATTAATTGTTATGCAGCCTCGTTTTGTTTTTAGAACGTACACACACACACACATACAGAAACACAGCAATAACAACAACAACTACAAAAGCTGCGTAAATATTTTGATCGTTTCGGGCTCTGTGGCTTTTTTGACGCGTACTCACTAATTATAATTTGTACAAACAATATGGAAATTATAAACATATAATTTGATTTTTTTATTGTAATTCCGCTTTTGGGTATTTTGACTGTGAATTCTGTTGGCTCGCTTTGATAGCGCTGAGAAATTCGCGTGCTACTAAAAGTCAAACGTTGGCGACTTTTTGCCACGTCGAATATCTCCGAGTCATTCTCTCGCGCTGAGCGGAAGAGATACAAAAGGCGCACATTTCTATCTATCAGATGCACGTATATAAAAAAAAAATATATATATATATATATATATATATACATTTGTGTAGATATGTGAATGTATCTGTAGAGCACAGTTGAAAGAGCTGAGAAAATTAGAAAAATCCAAGACAAAGATAAAAATATATAAGAAATGCGTGTATTGATTTAATAAAAATAAAATAACAAACAGGGTGTGTTTCCCGATGCATGTGAGAGATGAGCAAAGAAAACGCAGATACAAAAGTATCTTAAATTAAATTAAATGTTTGAATGCTTTTAGGAAGGGTCGGGGAAATTCGATTCAATGGGGTTGTAGAATCATTTGGGTAGAAAACAATCAATAATCAATAATAGGGCTAGTCGAATATTTTACTTGCAAGCATCAACCCCATAAATACAATAAGATTAATATTTTATTTATAGATACTTGTTCTTTTTTTCTGAGTGTAGTTGGGCTGATCTACAACTGTAGTTTTATGAGTGAACCACCCTGTGGCGACTGTCGGCAGCCGCTACTGATGCTATTTATAGAGATAATAACAAAATCACACGTTTTTTTCTCTATGTAGTACATCATATTTGCCTCCGTCTCCTGATCAGCTAACTGAGCCAAAGGGTAAAAATTGACAACACATGCAACGACACTGGGGCGAGAAAAATACGCGCTGCTCATTCAGAAAATGAATTGTTTAACACGACGATGATGATGATGATGATGATGATGATGATGATGATGTTGATGATGTTGATGATGACGAGGAGGTGGATGCCATCAAATTTGTTTAGCTCCCCGACAGCGTCGACAAAACAGGCTGAAGAAGAAAAAAAACATACTCGAGCATTACCCTTGCCCCGTGTGCGAGAGCCAAAACGAATTGGGAGCATGTTGTCGTTGTCGTCGTTTGTCGCATTTTAAAAATAAACTCGGAATAGCGCAGCACGCACCGCCAGTGGCACAGCGAGTGTCTGCACCACAGCGGCGCACTACCGAAAATAGTGCAGGCAATCGCGCAGGTGGCAAATGGGAGCACAAACGGGATGCGCTGCGATTCAAAAGAATGCAACAAAGACAACAACAGCAGCAACAGCAACAACAACAACGTCGCCATTTTGCTGGCTGACAACGCTGTCATAAATCTTGAAACGCTTTTTTCAGCCGCTGGCAACTCGACTCGACTCGAGGCGATTTCTCGCAAAACCAAACTACGTGATCATAATATCAATAGTTGACCCAGAAATAAAATAAAAACGTTTAAGAAGTTGGTTCAATAAAGGTCTTAGGTATTTTTTGGCCAAAAAATCTGATTATTGTAAATAACCCATTGTCTAAAATTTGTTTGAGAACAAATGAAAGGTTTAAGCTAAATCAAGTTCACAGTGTTAATAGGGTCACAGTAGATGGGTATTAAACTTAATTTATATAACCTACTCAAAATCATCATTAAGCTTGGAAAAGATTATAAAAAGAAATTAAACAATGAAAATTCTATCTTCATTTGCATCGACACCGCATGACTTTAATAAATGTATCTCACTACCAAGTTCACTTTGTAAATAAGGTCACAATGGATATTAAAAGTCCGACTAAGAATATAACCTATAAAACAGAAATTTTCAAATACAAATGCTTGAAGTATAAACTTGATCAGAAACTCGCTGCGTTAGTACAGGGTATAATAAATCCCACAAAAGCGGAAAATGCTTTCAATGCCAGTTGCATAGAAGGGAGGTGCGCTGTAATGGCCCATAATTTAACCATTGTATTCTTAGAGATCGCAGCTAAAGCGATAATTAACTGAGAAGTCGCCTTAAAATTGCTGCCAGATAATTTGGGTAAAACCTTGCACACAACAAAAGCCAAATGACGAGTGCGTTAAATGGTAAAAAAAAACACAGAAAAGAAAACAATAATAATATTTACTTTAAAATGCCGAATGCCAAATACTCTGACATATATACATATATTTTGAATGTGCCCAAAAAAGATATTGTTATACACAAAATCAACATAAAAAAGAAAAAAATCTATGTAAAATAAATAATAAAATAATAGTATATAGTTTTTATATAAAATATAAAAAGAAAGCTTAAATCAAAATATCTTGAAAAATAAATATATTTTAAATTTGAAAACTATTTTATAGACTATCTTGATATTAAAATTGTTTGCTTAAATTTCAAGAGATGCATAAAATTCGTAGTTAAAATGTTTAAATCTATCTATTAAATATAATGGTTCGATTCATCCGACTCGGCTTGCTACGCACAAAAAATTTACGCCAAGTTTTCACATTAACTCGGCAATTGTTTCCAAATAAAAATATATATTATTCATGGCTTCTGTGATGCCTACTTCAAAGCATTGCACATTTCGTGACAGCATTAAAATGCCCCACTTGAAGGGTATAAATTAACAACAAACAATAACAAAACCATTTAACGAGCTGTGCAGAAAGAGGGTCAAGCTCAGTTAATGTGTGTTGACTGAAATAAAATGCGCTTTCATAGCCATAAATGAAATGCTATCAGTGGATTTATATGCAGGGCCTCTCACGTACAACGCCCCCACCTTTCTAAAGACTGTTTGTATCACATTCGCTTTCATTTCAATGGGAGTCAATAAAGCGAACTACTTGGGATATACCCTATGTTTCTGGGCTAATTTTTGGGCTGGTTTCGAAGACTTGGTTTCTAGGCTGGTTCGCTCATTTGTGAAATTTTCTAAATAAACCACTAAGTAATCATATGCAAATAAGTTAAAAAGAAGAAGAAAGAGAAGCAGTAGAAGAAGATAAAGAAATCGAGGAAGAAGCAGCAGCAGCAGTTAGCTCTTGGCTGATTTCACATAGTCGCTTCGGTTTGCTTTGGTTAGCCAAATACGAACAAATTTTGTTTAGTCCGATGAATTGCGTTCCATACGATTCGTTTCGGGTTTCTCTTTCGAGCCCGAACGAAAAGCGAAATTTGATTTCGGTTTTCTGATTAGTAGAACCAACCAAAAAAAAATAAAAATACAAACAGTCCAAGCATCGAGAAATGTGGCCAACACCTTTGCGAATAGCAGGAAGGTCTGACAAAGGAAGGGGAGAGGTGTGTGTTTACCTAATTTATGCAGCTTGACATCGCTAGCTTTTAACGATGGTCGATGGTTGGTTTTTGAGCTAGAAACTGCCTCGCGTTGCCTGCTTTTTGACTAGACAAAAGCGAAAGTCGTCTGGTAATATATCAAATATGCTTGGTGAATTATTTACGTACGTATTATGCGTGTTTAGAAAAAGAAAAAGAAACAAAACCAAAACTAAAGGTAAAAATATATACACATATATTTTTAAAATTCAAAAAGCTAAAAAACAGATGTTGAATGCGAAAATTCCAGTTATTGTCGTGTCCAGTTATTCAACCTTAAGCTCCATAATGCGAGCTGATACCTACATTGTTTAACATGTTGCTGTTATATCAAATAAACTTTGTTTGTAATATAAGTTTTCTTTAATATACAAAAATATATTGTTATTATTATTATTAAACAATTGTATATACAAATACCTTTTCTACAGTATATACATAAGTAAAATTAATGTATATTTAAAAATATATTCGGATTATATTACCAAATTTTAAATAATTGCTAGTCAATCAACTCATAATGCAAAATTCAGAATAAACAGAAAACATTCAGTGACAAACATGCAAAAAAAAAATATAAGTACAAAACTATTTTTACCTCGAAAATTAAATTGTATTTTAATGACTTAAGTAAAAATAATATAAAAAAAAACAACACATATCATAAAAATACATCAATCGTATATATTTTTTGACCTGATAAAGCAACTCCTAATTTAATTTAAATATATTTTATGTGTTCTTTTCAATTTCATGTTGAAATCACGAAAGACTGGCAGGTCATTTTTATCAGGCGTGTTACCAAATGTGAAGTGCTTAAATCATCGTTTGTAGTTCGCCAGCGCTTTGTACATATTTGGCTAATAACGAGCGATTTCTAAGCCAGACGGCAAGTAAGTGAAATGCCGCAACAAACACAACAACAAGTGCTACATAAAAGTCAAACCACTTGGCCAGTCAGTGTGGCCGATAGGAGCAGGAAACTTGAGCAATGCGCGCACTTGACTGCATAGTTTCGTTTTGTATCCATAAGATACAAATCAGCAGCAGCAGCCACAACTGCTGCTATTTTGGGGCAATACACAACAAACTCATAAAGTTCAATTGCGCCAAAAGCACTTGAGTTTAAATATAAAAAATTCAAGAAAAAACAAAACAAAAGGTGAAACAAGTGCGCCAAGATAAAAAAAAACTTTATAAGATTTTGAGTTGATTTTGTAAATTGTGATTTGAACTCGTAGCAGCCAGGAATTTGCAGAGTCTCAAAAAGAAAAAAACAAATTTCAAACCGGCTAGCAACTGGAGTAGTTCAGCTGTACACAAGCCGGAATCTAAGCTGAACGAAAACAAAATTTTAAAATTCAAAAATTTTAAATTTAAATTTGTAGCGCAAAACTTGGCTCTCAAGTGCATTAAGTGGCGAATTGCTTCCGGTAGCTGCGACCACAGCGAAACCGATGGGCCAAGTGAGCCAAGTGGTGCTGGTGCTGCTGCTACTCTGCTCGTCACAACTCTGCACATTTCGTAAGCGATTTCAGTTTTCTTACAATTTTCTTTTTGCTAAATTTTTTTGTATTTTTTGGGCAGCCATGGATAATGTTATAAATTAACGCAACAGCTCAACAACAAACAAAACACAGGCAAAATTGTACCAAAAATAAAAAAAAATAAATAAATAAAAGCACAAATTGTATCGTCATGTGGGTTTATATAAGCCAGTCAGCCAGCTAGTCGGCCAGGCAGTCAGTTAGACAGACGGGCGGCCTACGCGCATGTGCGTCCAGATCCACATCCACTTCCAGGTCGCCCCACTCGGCAGCCAACAGTCGCCAGTTGCTGGACCCGCTCACATAGTTGGCAATTTTTCCGCATCTGTAGCTGCTTTTTGCTTTCAGTTTTAACAATTCACAGTTTTTATTTTGGTTTTACGTTTTTCTCACGTCGATGAGTTTGCATAAAATTAGCACAGTTCAGCTGAAAAGTCGCTTAATTAACTAATGCCAACATTATAATAGAAAATGGCAAGCTATATGCCAGAAAAATAAAAACACAAAATAATATATAATTATACGCTTGTCCACTTCAATTTAAAGTGCGTTTGTTTTCATTTTGTGAGAATGGGAAACGAATCGATGAAGGTTTAACAGACAAAGAAAACAGATAGAAGCCATGAATAGTTAAACAAGCATCAAACTGTCTGTAATAACTCTTAAAAAAACAAAGGAATACATTAGAGTACCAAAGAACAATCGAAAGAAAGCATAATAAAATATAAAATGGAAATGAATATGCATAATTAAAATTTACATTTCGGTTAGAAAATTTGCAAGGCTTTCTTCCAACTAAGATAGGTTTGGCTACACTCAGAGAAAGAAGCAAGTACTTAAAAACATATAAAATTTAAATTTAAAAATGATAAGCAATAATAATAATATTTTAAATTTTTTTGTAAGATATACGTTCAGAGGCACTTAAATATTTTTTAATATTTCTAATATTTTAATATAATCGAGCCAAAAGATTTTTTTGTAATGTCAATAAAAAATACAGTTGAATCAAAAATATGACCACATAACTCTTGAAAAAAACCAAAAATACAATTTTAAAAAAATAGCTCAGTTTCAAAAACGTTAGAAACTCATATAGAAAGTTGCAGCGGTTTAACACTTGACCCATAGCTAATACAAAGCTAAATATTTGTACAGCTGGAAAAGGCTGCATAGAACAGGCCCCTCCCCAAACAAAGAGCAAAGTACCGTTATGCGTTGAAAACTTGAAGAATCTGAAAATGTAGTAATTGTGTGTGTTTGTGTGTGAGTGAGTGTGTTGTGGTGGCTCACACACAATTCTCAGCCCATAAAACAGATCAGCGCTCTCAGCTGCTAGCTGGTAGCTCCAACTTGAAGTTACAATCGGTTACAGTAAAGTGTCAGATGCTTAGCAATTATGATGATTATGAGGGACTCGACGCTTACTTACAATTTACACAGAACGGCTGACTGTCTGACAGAATGACTGACTGCCTGAGTTTAGACGATATAACCCATAACCGTAACCAGACTTTTGTGTTGGTTATTGCTCGCACTTTGTGCTACTTATTTCAGGTTGAATTCTCAGGTAAGGGAATTATAATTTTGTCACGAAATGTGTAAAATATACATTCCAAAATCATTTTTGATCAACCAGTATTTTTATATCACAAATTCTCCGCATATTGTTTTAAAAAATGGTTTTTTTTTTAAAGAAACCCTTGACTTTTTTTTCAAATGTGTAAGCAAAATTTATAAATTAAAAGTTTAATCAACCTGCATACTAACTTACTTAATAAACACCCTCTAATTGCGAGATTAGATGTATAGAACTGCTATATTATAAAGCATTTATTGAAACAATCAGACAACAATCTTTTACTCATATGAAATACATTTTATTAAAGTAATTTTAAATATAACTGACGTTTTTAGGATTGAATATATTATAATTAAAGTAATATATTCTACAACTGCTTCGAATTGGAAGGGTATACAATCATTGTCAAAGCATAAATTAATAATTTTTTCTCTATTGTCGTGGGGCTTTTCGGCGCGTTCAACCTGCATTTCTGTCGCATCATCTAAAACTATTTGGTACCTGAAACTAGAGAGACAGAGGCCTAGCACTTGTCAGCCAGACAGACAGTCAAACAGTCTGTCAGTCGGACAGTTGTTCAGTTAGAGTCGCTTTGCCATACTTTAACGGTTCTCACACTCTCGGCAACCGAATCTGGCATGTGTATCTTTGGCAGCGAGTGGCACTCATCATAATTACAACGCCGCAACAACAACCACAACAATTGACTGACTGACTGACAGCCACATGAGGCACAGGCACAGGCACTGGCAAAAGTCTTAAAGTTGGAACTTGGCTTAGCTCGCGCAGTTCCACAGCCTTTCGTAGTGTTCATAATTTATGATTGCTTTGCGTGATTTTACATTTCTGTGTTATTAGTCTAAACTTGGCTTCAATCTATGCTCGTGTCTCTGTGGTAAGATACAAAAAAAAAAATGTAAACACCTACATATGCTCGCACTGTGGACCCAACGCAGTCCGCCAGCCCACACATATGGTATAAGGGGGTTTCAGAGGGCGAATTTACGACTGAGAATTGCACGTTGCGGCCAAATTGTGTTTGGAATTTTGAATGCTGCTGATCATTAAAATCAATTCTGATTCATTAGCCACAATTGATGGCTTTGTGTAATGATTCGCAGTCACAGTTGATCCTGAGTTCAGGTGAGGAGTGTGGGATTTTAAGAAATCAACAGATCTTCAGATTGCAAACCTTGTGGCATGATTGAGTGGCTTTTTTATGGTTTGTTTGACTAGGCCTTTAACAATCTGTTTCAAATTGCATGGTTAAATTGAAAATGTTCGGTTCATGTTCATCTACGTAGAGCGCAGGTTTGCCTCCAAATAAAAGAATAGAAAATCATAGAATATCTCACATACTTCCATTATATCTACACATATAATTACTCAACATAGACTTATTTATAACATAAACATTTTTAAATACAAGTAGCATATAATTTTCAAGCCTAGAAGCTTGACTTCTCTAAAGGTCAAGCTCATCAGTACTGCAAGAATATTATTTTTTAATCTCTATCAAGCGCTCACCTTGAAGCCAGTTTAACGATGTCAAAAATATAAAAAAAATAAAAACAATTTCTTAGTTAGTGCGTTGAATATATATCACGGCAATTATTTTAAGCTCTCCATCAATCATAGCAAACCCAAAGATAATAAACACAAACAAATATATAAAAACCAACTGCTGACCAACTGTTAAAAATTTCGACCCCTGGCATTATTTGCTTATGTTGTTTGTCAACGTTTGCTAAGGAAGTGCTCAAAATTGTTGATTTAGCTGATCAAACACGAGGTCAGGGCTGTTTCAGAATGGAGGGATGTATTTCCGGTTGAGGTTCCGTAAGGAAACCCGCCCAAAACATTTTTTGGGCTTGAAAATGATTATTGCTACAGTTATGATCTAAGAATTTCCATGTAAAGACAGCGATATGCAAATGATATCTGTGTAAACAGAGAGAAGCAAATAAACGAACTACAAATGCATTTGGCTAGAGGCATATTTTGATTGTTGTTGTTGCTTTCGCTGCTGTTTATTGCTGTTGCAATTCCCAGAAAATTATGCTTGGAAATTGAGAGTCGCAGTCGAAGTCGAAGTTGGAGTTGGAGTGGAAGTCGAAGTTGGAGTTGCCTTTCGCGTTGTCGACGCGATTACGACACAGTTTTCGTTTCGTTTTTAATAATCATTTGCAAATGTCTATTAGGCCGTCCCCCAGTCAAAGACCCCGCCACACCCCCCCCCCCCTGCTTCCCTCGCTCTTGGCAATTACACATGCACAGCACATTTCAATGGAAACAAATAGCAAAATCAAAAGAAACTGAAAATGCAGCAAGAAAAAACCGAGCTATGGATGAAAATGTTTAAAGCATGTAAATTAAGACTTTTAGCTCAAATTATAGCAAACAAACTGGGGCATGGGCTGGGAGACGGCGATTAATTTCTTGATTTCTTGTAAATTCGCAAATATTTCTTATGAGTGCCATCATAAAGACCCCCATCATGGAGAGACGCCCATGTTTGCCTCTGAATTATAGTTATCCGTTGAAAAGTAAAAGTTGGCCAAGTCTGTAGGAGTGTTATCATGTTTACATTTTTTTTAACAAATCATGAGAAACTTTAAAAAAAAAAATAAAACGTACAGAACCATATAGATATGAAGATATCTTAAGTATAGAAACATTGCTTTTAAACATAAAAACGAACCAGTTTTGATAAAGTTATGGGTGTTTAAGATATGGACGCTATGATTTTGAGAACTAATTATGTCAAAATTGAGTTTGTTGTGACGAAGTTATGCAAGTTTGACGTCTGGAAAAAGCACTTACAGATGTGACAAAGCATTTTAATTGGACAAATTGTTAAGTACTAAGAATATACTTAAGCTGCACAGTTTTGTGCTTAGGTGCTGAGGATAGTGAGCGGTGCGGAAATGGTTGGCAATTCTTGACAACGGACAACTGTTGCTCAGTTATGCAATTAAATTAAAATAAAGTTGCAACAACAACATCAGCGGCGGCAACAAAAATAACAGCAGGCTGTCGGGTGACCGCATTGCAGTTGCTTCTGTTGTTGCTGTTGTTGTTGCTGCCGCCTGTTGCGAGTGTTGCAATTGCTTTCGCTTTGATTGAATTTATTTTATAATCCACGATGCCAACTGCTTAGCCAGCTAGTGTGTGTGTGTGTGTGTGTAATACATATAACTGCGTTTATTCACAGGCATAAGAAAAACTGCATCTATAAGATGCAATTTACAATTTGCATTTTACCCACTGCGCGAACATAGGAAACGACGCGTCCGACAGCCTCCAGAGACCGAACACATACATATAGACATACAGGCACATATGATAAATTATATTATTGGCATAATAATATATTTAAGCGTCATAAGCAATGGATTCGAGTCGAGTTGAAGCTCAGTTGAGTTTTGTTGAGAGCTGTGCGACTTAAATTCAGGCATTTCATATTTTCAATTGCGCATTAGCGGCTTCCTTCCACATCGATTGCGATAAAAACAAACGCATAAAAGGCATAGGTAATAAAATTTGAAGCAATTGGGACTGCTCGACTACACGTCACCCTATAGACTGGCATCAGGGGCTTTGAAGCCTTATTACACTAACTTCTATAAACACATTTAGTATAGCTTACAATTAATTTTGAATTATTATTGGGTAGAGGGTATAAGCTTAACAAAAAGGAAAATGGCAAATTGCAATAAATAAATAGAAAACTCTGACAGTTGTCGTTTTTTTGTTGTTATTGCTGCTCTCACTGGCAGTCGCTTGGTTATGAATTTGCTTTGCAAATTGGATTATGCCTTATTGTTTTTGTTGCTGTTGTTGTTGCTGCTGTGCCACATCCTCAAACAACAGCAATAAAACTGTCGGCGCATGCGTCGCTGCCAAAGAGTCGTTGTAATTACAGCGTTGCCAGCATGTTGCACAGTGGTTGCCACTGAATTTATTTTATGCTGTACAACTGGCAGCAGGCCCCTTTAATTATTTGCACGAATTCGGTTTGTTAATCGCCCATTGACGTGCCGCATCGATCGGCCATAGACATCTCCATAAATACACACACATACACACACAATCACATAGATACATACTCTATATAACGATACATAAGTATCTAAGTAAAAGTGCAATGAAAGCCACAAAAGGCACACTTCAATTAAAGGGGACGGGACGGCGCGATTGTCGACATCGGATTGCATTGGAGTTAGTTAGATAAACAAAACTGCGCGCCAAATTACAGCATTGTTATCGCAGAGAGCACGAGGGAGGGGAACAAAATTTATGATTGAATTGAGCATTTTCACGTTTGTTTTTCTCTAATGGGCAAGTGAAAAGCCGAACAACAGCTATAGCAACAACAAATGGGCACATCAATTGCCAAATGAAATGAATTCAAGAAGTTGCGAGTTTAAATGCCAATGACCGACACGAGTTGCACTTAGTGCAGTGCTTTTCCCACCCCTCGTTCTACTCACGAAAACAACGTTTGCAGTGGGAAAATGCAGAGTGAAAACTAATGATAGAAGTGCTCTAATGTGGCCACAGTCCAATTACCATAAGGAAAACTTGGCTGCGCACATGGAAAATACTCTACGCTGTACAAGAGAAATGCATTTCTATAGCAGTTGTCTACCCAATGATAACGAAAAAGTATAAATATATAGTTTACAGTTTAATGTTCATAAATTTTAATGTTAATGCCTATGATATTATACACAAAAGTATTTGATTACACTGCAACTAAACTGGAGATAACAAATAAAAGCAATATAACAAAAAATCTATTATACAAATTTTTTATGAAAAATAATAATTACTCCGTCGTTTTAAGACGATTCAACTAAATAGAGAAATAATTTTATTACAATAAAAAGTACCCTAAAATTCTTATACTTACAGCATACAAAACCATCCCTTCTCCGAAGAAAATAACCTTAACTGCCGGCCTTAGCTATATGAAACTGGTTTATTCATCATGTATATTCGATTTTTATTCATTCAGATTGAAAATTACTTTATAACTTTATAATATATATACGTATGTGTATTAATTCATACCCCCTAATAAAAAAAGTAATACTTGGGGCAGCATATCATTTAATCAAAAGCTCGTTAGTCTGCGCACACAGTTTGCGCTTGAATTTTTAATGGTTTAATCAGTTTTGGTTGTTTTTTCTCTTTTCGTTTTTTGGGTAGTGGAGGAAGCCACAAGGAAATTGCATCGGAAAGCGATACAAAAGAAGCACATCAAGAGTTTTTCCTATACATTTACATACATACATATGTGCATACAAGTATATGGAATGTATATAAGTATTTTTTGTGGCCGCACACTCACAAATTGATTTGCTATGTGAAGACGAATAATTGGTTTTGGTTGGGGTTATGGGCTGCCATAGAAAAGCGTACACGGTTCGGCTGTGGCGTATCTTTAAGTTTGTTTCATTAACAAGTCAATTAGAGCGCCCGGTTGGTAACCAATTGGCATTTTTTATTCATGAAGATAAAAAAGTGAAACGGCTTGATCGATAATTTATATAAAAATGATATAGGCGTATAAGTAATGTGAAGTTTTTTTAGAGCAAAACTTACAAAAGTCAATATTAGTTCAACATTAATTTTAAATTAACTATAATTATACACATTTAAACATAATAGGAATACCGATTAAAATAATAAGAACTTAAACTTGAATGATCGTGCCACAGTCAATTATTTAACTATTAAGATATTGTGCATTTGGAAAATGGTTCAAACATGCAAAACCTCACATTGAGTTTAATTATCTATCAATTTTAATATCTTAAATAATTTGCATTATATTAAAAGATAATTATAATTGCGAAATGTTTGTTTAGTTAAGACTTGAGCTAAAATTTCACAGCTTTGTATAAAAATCCAAATATGGGAAAACCAAAAGATAATAATGTGTATAATCAACTTGCAGACAATATGATAAAGTTTTTAATTCCAAATACATCAATCCCAGGCAAATCACATCCGCTAAGATAACTCTAATACACTTTAACGAAATCATAATCAATGTCTACAAATACAAAACGCTCTTTAAGATATCATAAATAAAATACGAGTAATTTAATTTAATTCGGCACTTGTTTACTCAAATGTTCTGAACTGTGTTAGCAATTACAATAAATGAATTTTATATAAATCGAGAACTGTATTACTCATAAAAAATACTAGAAAGATAGACGCAATGTACTTTGAGTGTGAATGCAAATTGATCAGCTGATTCATTGGCAAGTTCTATAAAGATATTTCGCAGCTTTCTCCAGATGTCAATTTTTATGAACATGCTAAAAACTCAATGTAGCATAATTGCCAGCAAGTGTGTGTGCCTGTGTGCGTGTGTGTCTGGAAAAAATGCTAACTACTAACATTTGGCACATTGCGGGGCACGTAAAGTGTATGACTAATCAATATAAAGATCAGGAAGGAGACAAACTGAGAAGAAGAAAGAGAGGCACTTAGTCTCTCTGGGAGACTCAACGCTTGGGCGAGTTTCACAAGCTTCAAGAGCCCCATATGACGAGCTTTCATATGAGTTTCAACGATCAGACGAATTGTAGTATTTGCATTTATATTGAATATTATAGATGTATTTGTGTGAATCGTAGTTATGTGTGTGTAATCCCCAGCAAATGCCAAACAATGTGAGTCACGATAATCAGCGTTGAGCACACCGCAAACACGTCCAACAATATGCACAGCGCTTGTAAGCGCGAGGGCGGAATTGCAAATACATATGGGTATTATATACATATATTAATATAAATATGAGCCGAGGTGAAATTTGAAGATGTTTCTCTGTGGCTTAATAGAATACATAGATAAGCTACGTAAAATTAATTAATTAATTTTTGTTTTTTGTGTTAAATATTAAGTTTGAAAGTACAAAATTCTGAAATATTAAATTGGCTGGGAGAACTTTAAGCACAAAATAAAAGGGTGATATTTTATATAACATATATATAAACATATACATTTATAATTTAAAAAAAATACAAAGTCAGGTGTTTGTGTTACCAAAATTAAAAATAATTTTTATCTATACAATTGTCAAAAAATGCCTTAAAAGTAAAGTAACTATGCAGAACTGCAATGCCTTTTAAAAGTAAGTTAGAAGACAATTCTATTAACTAAAATACTGAACTGTCTTATTTTAATACCAGCTTATATAGATCAGTGTCAAAGTTTTGAGCATTTTTGCCCTAGCATAGCTTTGATAACAGTTAAAAATCAATATTATTTTCAATTAACACCTAAAGCTGCCCTCGAGCAGTAGAAAAAGAGTTACAGAGTTATATGCGCAGTTATAATAACAACGCTTTGAATATCTTACAGTGTTCCAAACGAGTTTTGATTTGTTGAAATAAGCATTTATGAAAAATTAACCACACAATATGTGTATAAGTAAATGAATGTGTGTACATACATAGATATAAAAGAGACATAAGTAGACGCTAACTTGGCAAGACATTTATTGTAAATATTGCAAGATGTTGCAGTTGCTGTTGCTGTTGTAGTTGCAGCAACTGCAATCGAGCGTAATGCGCACACATGCAACGTGCCACAACATCAGCAGCAGCGGCAACAACAACACCTTTGAAATGGTGTCAGCAATAATTTATCAAATATAAAAGAAAAAAAAAATAAAACATGAAAAAACATAAATAAACCAGGCAAAGCTGTTCAAACCGCATCTAAGTCTGAAAAGAGAACCCGAACCGAAACGTTGCCAGCAATTTGCATGAGCGCGGCCAAACACAAAAGACAATGGGCCAACACACACACACACACACATACACGCACAGACACAAATACATGTGTGAGATACGAGCTATCTCAAGTGGTGGCCCAGGGCATGTAAAGCGTGTCAGCGCAGCGCAGTGAAACTCGGTGAAATAATTGCGGTAAGCGCATAAATAAAATTACACATGTTGCGGATTTGCAAGCAGGCACCACCCCCCACCTTCCCACACAAACGGCCCAACGACAACAACAGGTACACAGATGGGCCAACAGTTATTTGATTTTTGTATCTGTCGGATGGATATAGGTCTTATCTTATCGCACCAATCATTTATTGATTTTTTCCGAAGTTCCGCTAATATTGTAAGTTGTAAAAACATTTTTACGACCCTTCGGAAGGTCAGAGAGAAAGAGGGGTGAGATTAGCGAAAAAGGGTCTGTCAATAAGTCTGTCAGCAGCCGCAACTAATTAAGGAAAATGACGATGACAATGGGCATTACTTGCCTCTCTGCTTAACTGCACGTGTCCTTAAACAGAAAAAGGGCAAGAATAGGGTAAGAACGTGTAGAGGGTAGGGTTCATTATTCCACTACATTTATCCTGTCAGCAGCAATTTTTATGGCATTTGACAGCATTTTCCCAGAAACTAATCAATGAAAATGCAGGCAAACCTCAAACAGAAAAATACAAACACCAACAGTAAGGAATTCTGGGTATTTCATTTGTTGGTTTGACATCATTTGTGTTCCTTTAAAGATCACGTAAATACAAAATTTTAGAAATTCCCATTTGGTCACGATTTTAGCTTACATAAAAGCGAACTATGTAAAAAATGATATTATAATAAGTTTCTTGCGTTTGAATTTATTTTGATAAATCTTGGAATATAAAAAGTTTTGTTTTTTGCAGTAGTCACAATATATGACTCACGTTTCTGATCTTATTTAAAATATATATCCTGTACCATCATCTGAGATCAGATAACTTAAGTAACTGAGGCTTATTGCTTATACTAAAAATGGATATTGCTTTAAACTCGTTTCACTCGATAACGCTCGATACCCGCCTTCCTTTTCTGAGCATTACGATTATTTATAAATAAGTATAAGAATTATTGTGTGAGTCACATGTTGCATAAAATATTTGTAATATGAACTTATAATATAGGTTGGCTTATATAAAGTATTGCAGTGAGTTATGTATCAACGTGTTGTTTGCTAATTATTTTTTAATAACCAAAACAACTGTTAGAGCATTTCAGCCTCTTTGGCCAAATTTAATTAAAATGTTCCGTTGTGCAAACTGGTTTAATTTAATTAATTTTAAAACCAGTTTGCAACCTTGACATATAAAAAAGTTTCGCAGTTCTTTAGAATTGATAAAAGATTGTAGAAAATTTAGCTTTCATCATTGGTACTGCAAAACAAACGTACATGTTTGCGTCAAATTTAATCATTTCCGATTATTGCATTCCAAACTGACCAATCAATTTTATACAAATAACCCCTTTCTGATAATTAAACCATTATTAAAAAAAAATAATAATTATTCCCAGTATACTTGAGCCCACAAATTTTGTAAACCACACAAAATACAATAAAAATTTTAACTCACCGTTTGACGTTGCGACAACGTTTTTCGTTCTCCCGCTCGGCCTCCTTGACGCTGTCCCAGCTGTCGCCCACGCCCGAGGAGGACATGTCATCCAGTCGCTCCTCGTCTTCCATGCCCGAGTCCTCGAGACTAATGTGACAGCTGGTGAGCGTCACCTGTTTACCGTTGTCACCCACCTCAATCCAGTCCGAGGTTCGAATACGCTGCGACCGCTCGGTGCCATAGGGCGAGGAGTCTGAGGAGCAGCCCGAGGGGCAGCGTTTGCGTGGCGTCGAGCTGCCATTTAAATTGTCATTGTCCTTGAGAGATTTGTTTACAGCATAGGTCAGTGTATCCTCCTCATCGCCATCGGCGTCCTCCACATTATCTGCATCCACATCCTCCGTGTCGGCATCCTCGATCGAATTGTAGCGTTGACGCGTCAACGTTTTCGTGGGCGTGGCCAGCAATTGCGACTTTGTGGGCAGCTGCTCCAGCGAACAGGATCTGTTGTGCATGGCCGCCAGCTCCGAGATGAGCAGCTCATGGAAGGCGTGCTTCTTCTCCGGCGTATTGCCGGCACTGACAGAGCTCTTAATGGGTTTGGGACCGGGATTGCTTGCATTGATGTTGATGCGAGTGCAGTTGCCCGCTGCCTGGATGACCTGTGTCTGCTGTTCCCGTTCGCGATCCTGCTCCCTTTCCCGTTTCTCCTCCTGCAGCCGCTTGTGCCGCTCTAGCGCCAGCTCCTGCTCCAACAGCGCCTGATGCTGTATAGCACGCTCGTGCTTGGTTATAATCGTGGTGTCCGCCAGAGATTGCTTCTGGCTTTGGCTAATGATTATTTCTGAGAAGAGGCGCTCGGCGGCGTTTTTCAAGTTGTTTTTTATCTCCACCGTTTTGCCGCCTAAAAAGCTGCCGCCCTGGCTTGAGAGTGGGCTGTCCAAAGTGGTCTTGGAGCGCCTGAAGATGCTCGTCGCCGGCACATCCACCTCCATCGTGGCCACCGGCATTTGGACAATCTTACGTGGCTTTGGCAGCGGCTGCGTGGTGGGGAGCAGACCCGCCCGCTCGAAATCCACCTTGCCCAGACTCAGGCGTGTGTCCTTGTGCGGGGGCGTGCTCTGTGCGCTCAGAGAATTGGTGCGATTCACGCCGACGACGACAGATTCCCTCGGTTTGGCTGTGGGCACAGCCGGCGCTTTGCGCAGCTTTAACGGGGGCTTGGGCGCCGTGGCGGGCGCAGCATTTGTGGCAGCAGCTGTTGTCGCCGCAACAACTGTTGCTGTTGTTGTTGCGCTGCCAACTAGCGCCTTGGTGGGCGTCTGCGTTTGCGCCTGCTTCTTTTGCAGATTCAAATTGAGCGAGGGCGATTTGTAGACCAAGGTGCGTCCCACGGCGCTCAGTTGGCTAACAAATGTGGGCTTCTTTTGTATGAGGGGAGGGCTGGCAACAGCTGGTGTTGTTGCTGGTGCAGTTGCTGCTGTTGTTGCTGCTGCTGTTGCTTTGGGCCTGGGCGGTACTGGCGGTCCGGGCCGCTTAACTGCAAGCGTTGCCTGCATTTCAGTTGTTGCTGTTGCCATTTGCAGCAAGTTCTCACGGGGAGCTGTTGCTCTTACTGCAGCTGTTGTTGTTGTTGTTGGTGTTGTTATTGCCGTTGTGGCCAAACCAGTATTTGTAGGTCACTTTTTTTCTTGCGCCTGGGCAACTTTGTATTTTGGTATTGCGATGCGTTTATTTATTTATTTATTATTATTTAGCATAAAACTTGTTTTTCTGCGTTTCGATGTTCTCAAGCGGCAACTGTTGCTGCTGCAATTGTTGCTGTTGTTGTTTGCATTTTGACAGCGCGACGACTGCGACGGCGACTGCGACTGCGGCTGATCTATTTTGAATATAGGCCACGGCGGCTCACTAACGGGCCTAGTTGCTGCTGCTGTTGTTGTTGTTGTTGTTGTTGCTGTATTTTGTTTGGCTTATTGCTTATTGGTTTATTGGCTTATTGAAACTCGTTTGTCTCGTTGTTGTTGTTGTTTCTTATGCACTTTGGATTCTCTGTAAGTTTTGGTTGAAGTGAAAGGGTTGCGGTTTTACTATATATATAATTTCGTATATGACTTGAAAATTTGTTAAATCTGTTAAGGTTAGAACAATAACAGTGCATTTCAATTTCGACAGTTTTTATGTATACATTTAATTATATACATATTTATAAACATGGCTGCAAACACAAAACAAAATGGATACAACTGAAAATATAAATTTGTTGGCTCACAATTTTGGAATCTGCTAAAAAAAAGTGATTCGGTTCGGTGCATTTTTTGGTAAGTGCTTCGATTCAAGGTTTGTTTAATAATCCTACAAATATGCGAATAGCTGTTACAAATCATTTCAGAGTAAAATCCGTTTGAAGCCATGTTTGTAAATTTAGTTATTTTATTTGTATTTTTGGTTTGTAGTCTTTATTTGGTTTTTTACTAATTTGTACAAGCTACAAAAGGGGCTTTTAACATTATTTGTATTTACGTTGAGGATTTTTCAAGCCCATAGTTAGGGTCTCGTCTTTGCGTAGGTACGGGCTGTGGAGTGAGGCGGGTAGGATCAGACCGAAGTGTCTTTATTGATCTTTTAATAAGGTCTAAGTTGACCAGACAAATAGAAAACAAGATATCCTGTTTTACGATCAAAGTTATAAAGTTACAAAGTTAAATTGCTGTACCATTTACTTATAGAAAAAAACGGAGGATCCTATTCTGAACTATTTGGTATTTGTAGCGTTTGGTTTTGGCTGTGGAACTTCCGACTTGGATGCCCTATGACGTACGTTTAGAACCAAGTTTATTAGCCATTAGTATGTGCTTATGGTATGTCAAGTGCTTGTCTGAAGTAATATTGTGCTTTTTTAAGTTTTTAATTTATCCAGATAAATTTGTAATTTGTAGTAAATATGACGCTGATTAGTTGCAAATGTTGTTACTGCAATTTGAAAGTATGTTGTTTTTGTTGGCTTTTTAATTAGTTTTTTCGGCTTTTGCATGATTTTTGTGTTTTGTTGCGGGCGTGAAAGAAAACAACACACATCATAATGAAATAGAGTTGCTAGAAAGCTCAATTAAGCAAAAAGGCACATAAAAACGATTATAAAAAAAAAATAAATCGAAAAGAAAAACAAAAACAAGTAACAAATGTGCCCAGAATAAATTGTAATTTAATGAAGCGTTTGACCCGCAGCTAATTTTTGTGAAAAGCAGAATAAGATCATTAAAAACGATTTTAGAATTTGATTTTCGTGCATTTGACACACTGTATTACGCCGCAAACCGTTAAATGAAAATGCATAGTAAACAATTTAAATGGAAATCTATGCAGTTAAAAGCTCATAAAATAAAACAAAATAAAGTAAACAAGAGGAAATTAAACTCAAGCTTTGTGGTAAAAAAAAAAAACGAGCTATGTATTACAAAAGCAAAAAGGGGCAGTGTTTGTAAACGCAAAAAACGCGCGATTAGAAATATATGTTTCCATTTGGGGTCACAAAATGTTAATCGATCTACTACTATACACGATAAATTGTAGGTCGATAGGTAACGGTACAACATTTGACAGGCATTAACGCAGCAGCAACAACAATTAGCGTCATATTTACATGGCTTAACACACACACACACATGCACCAATGAAGAAGCAGTTTGCGCTTTAAACTTTCGCTTGATTGGCCTTTTGAAATTGACATTTTCTTTAATTTAATTAAGTGCTAAGAAGAATGTCACCCACACAAAGACGTACACACACGCACAGACGCAGTCAATGCAACACGCATACATGCACAGCTGGCTATTTTTGACCCAAAATAATTCTGAACAATATTTTTATAAATATATAAAGATTTTTGTAAATGCATTAGTTACACTGTATTTGTATTTTTGTATTTGCATTGCATTTGTCAAAGCACAGAAAAAGACACGTAAAAACACCGAAACCGAGTCCGACACCGAACTAACACACATGCACACACAACATGGGGCGACCGAGCGAGCCGTACGAGCCGTCCGTTTCGACGTTGCGCTTTGCACGAGAGCTAGAAATAAACTGAGAGCATGTAAGAGCTAAGCGCACCTTGCTCAATCTCGGCGCATTGTGTTTACGTATTTGTATCTGTGTGCGTGCATGTGGGTGTGTGCAGGCCAACGATGTGCGCGTGACAAAAACATTCAACTTACACGTAAGACACGAAGTAAATTAGTGTTGTTGTCAGCATTATTTTTGTTATGGTTTTCTTTTTGAAATTGGTTTGTACTGCTATTCGCTCTCTTTTATACGCTCTCGGAAGCTTGACTCTCGGTCGCAGTCATCGTGTGTCAGCTCGTGACTTGTACCCAGCTGCTTACTCACGACACACTTACGTTGGCGCTGCCTACGCATCTCTAATAAGAAATATGCTCTGTTAAAGCAGCAGCGCGTCTGTTCTCTTAACACTTTGAGCTCGCTGTTAAAGCGGCCTGTTAACTAACAGTTTAGCTCTTTTATGCAGCTTAATTAAACTTTTGGCAAATGTAAACTAGCGAAAATCAAACCTGATGTTGAATTGGCCTAACAAAACCAGTTAAAATATTTAAAATACTTAAAACTTAAAAATTAAACAGCACATCAGTACAGCCAGGTGAGGCTAACAGTTGTACTCTTAAGCTGTTATTTAAGAGTAACTATTAACAACTGTTACTCAATTTGTAATGCTCTTTTTGTGCTAAGAGCAACTTGGCACATGGCCAAAAGTGCATTGATTGGCATTTGGAACGGTTGGACTGGGCAGGTGCCTACTGAGGGCCGGCGCCGGCGTCTGGCTGCTGCGGTCGGCTTTGCCATTGCAACAGCTGTTGTTGCCGCATTGGCACGCCATGCCACAGTCCCCTCCCCACACATTCCCCGCTCCCACACCCACTCCCAACTACTACGTAAATCTTTATTGATTGCATGTTGCATCAGACGCTAAAAAGAACATAAGCGCTAATCGTCTTTCGAGTGACTTTGCTGTCTGCCAAAACAATTATTTAGCCGGCTAAATTCATTGCCGTCAACATGGCCCAAACTCCAGCAGTTCCCCAAAATAAAAAAAAAACACAGAATGCGGCACTGCAGACAAAATGGCAAAGAAAGTCGGCCCAGATACATAAAGTACATATATGTATATATAGTATGTACCTCCACAGTTAGATAAAGTATGTATTTACACACAAATACACATTTATGTAATGTGCACACACATAAATCTCGCTCCTTATTTGGGGTTGTTGGGGTCGTTCGTTGTCGCTACTTGAAATTACCGTATTTGTATTTGCCTTCGGTAGGCACTGCCACCCAGAACCGCCCCCAAAATAGGGCGTGCGACGCCTACTAGCTACTAGTCGGTCTCTGGTCGCTTTGTCTGCGGCCTGGACTGCAGCTGGCCGGGGAAACCCTCGCCGTCAAGCACTTGAAATGATTTCCATGGCACTCAGGAAGTCGCCTCTTCCGGCCAACAACAAAAAATAAAACAACAAAAAATCTTTGGGTCGTAGGGAATTCCGAGGCCTTCCCATTTTCATTTGCCGACACTTTTTGTTGATTTCCTTTTTGTTTCGCTCATTTGGCGCAGCGAATATATAACTTTATATACATATATATATCTATAATATATATATATATATACTTGTCAGCATTGTTCGTTCAAGTCTGGAGTATATGTCGCAGTCGGGAATTGGCATAGCACCAGCTGCAATTACAGCTACGAAGCATGCGGAATACAATTGACTAAAAACATTCATTTTTTAAATCACACACAAAGGATTATCCCTTACACACACACGCACACACACTTCTACTTGAATGCTTTCGAACGCACCCTTCGGCCATTAGGAAGCCCCAACAATGAAGGTTAAACTTACGCTAAATAGCTGTCGTCGCCAGCCAAACTCCCAGCCAGCTTCTAATCCTTTCCCCCCCGGGCGCTGACGAAGCACTTCAACAACCGCTTCTAATACGGCATGCTGGGGAACGTGCAAAATCAATAAAAAGAAGCGAAAACAATTATCGTCTCATTGCCGAAGATTTAATACCCTTCCATGCACGATATGACACTTGGGAATTTGAACACAAAAATCAATATGCATTTTTTAATATCTTACGAAAACAATAAATAAAAGAGAACAATATATAAAATTCAAAGTTTGGTTAAAAAACACAAAGTTTTTTCTAACAAAAAGGGGAAATTTCTTGTAGCAGAGATATTATCTGGCGAACAGTCCGAAGCGAAACGCCTGATCTATGCCAAGATATTGCTAATACTAAGACCAAATCGTATAGAGTAAGATTATTACTCTACGGAATCGAACAGACATATGTACATATATGTATAAAAAAAACTTTGTCAATTAAGCTGTTATCACAAAACATATAATTTCTGATTCCTAAAATGGCTTGTATTATATGCAATACAAACTGCATTGGAAAATCAAAATACCCGCTGTAAGAGTTACTTAAAAATTCAAGCGAAAAAATTACTTAAAGTGCACGTTGGCGCACCCCAAAGGGCTGCACATTTCTTTACTTTACACAAAATATTATATAGTGTATTAAATAATTACCACAAGCTAATTATCATTATTAGTCATATAAGTGTATGTGCGTGTGAGTGTGTGTGTGTGCGGGTGTGTTTGTGGCTTCTCTTTTAAATTAAATTAATTTGCATAATGATCATTAAAAATATTTTTTGTTTTCATTTTTAAATATAACAAGCAATAAAATATAAACTAGTTTGCACACACAACTTCACACTGCTCTATACACACACTGCACACACAAGCAGTTCGCACAGAATTGGCATTAGAAAATAATTAACATATGTTTTATACTTTTCGTTTTCTTTTTTTTTTTTTTTTGCATAAGATTTTACACACTGCTTGTCTATATCCACTAACAATTCACATAATCTTAGTAATTATATAGTATACATAAGACATGACGATCTAACGATCTAAGATAGCGTTTTAGTTTAAATACATAAATAAGCGTTAATGCTATTGAATTCATATCGTACAAAATACACAATGATCATAAATACAGTACAATACACACAAAAAAAGTGAACAAATAAAACAAAGGTTTTCAACACGCTTTAGGTTTTTTTGCATTTGCCCCTTCCCCATCCCTTTTGACCACCCAAGCCGGGCACAACACACCCAACTATATTTGCCCACCCAACGACAAATTGCCAATTCGACGCGTCGACTAATCCGCAATGGCCGTGTACGGTAAACTGCTGTGCTTGGGCTTCGTTTTATTGATGAACACCTTGATGGCGCCATTGAAATCGGCGCTGACCAAAACATAGCCACAGCCCTTTTTACGCTGCTCCACCAACGGATCCGGTTGATTGTTCGCCAACTGTGTCCGGCATGCAAAGAGAAGTATGAAAAAGTTATTAGCACTCGCAATGGAGAAAAAGTCAAACAAGGCTGCTTTTATGTGTGTACACAGTGTGAAATCTATATAAGAGTTCCGTTACACGTTGTTTGTATAATTTTAGATATGATACTGCATAAGTAGATCTGTTTCGAATGAGTTAATTTTCTTATCTATATTCTGTATATCCAAGGTTAAAAAACTTAAACTCAGCCTTAAAAATAAAAAAGAAAATTCACCACAAAGCATGAATTAAGGAAAATTTAAAAACTTGTTCTGTGGAATTTTCAAACTATTTCAATATAACATCTAATAAAAATAGCATAGGCTAATATTCTTGATATACTGTATATACTATATCAATTATACATATAATATTCATCTGTGTTTTTCCCCCATGCTCACCTTATCATTTGAAATTTCATCCGGGTCTGGTTTAATAATTGCTTCCGGGTGTGGCGCAAATATGGCACAGGTGACAGTGGCATTATGTGCTTTAATGCCCTCCCAAAAATCGCTACGATCGCGACGCACCTGCAGGCAAAAGCAAAAGAAAACTAGTTCAAATCAAACCAAAATCGAACAAATCCTAAACTTACCGAGCTCAGCTTGGAGTAGTCGTGATTCGTTTTCCATATATAGATGCATTGGTTCTCCGAACCGGCTATAATGTACTTGCCATCATGGCTAAACGAGCCCTTGATCTGCGAGGAGACGTTCAGGTAGCCCTTATACTTGCAAGACAAGTTCAAATCCCGCAGATCGTACAGACGCACGCGACTATCGTTGGAGGTGACAAGAATTTTATCCTCACCGGGCATCGGCTCAATGCCGCTGATCTTGCGGCCTATGCGATTCTTGCCGCGAGTGGAGCGCACATGGATCTGCGTGTGGTACTTGAGCTGGTCCGTGTTGTAGAAAATGCAGCGTCCATCATAGCTTCCCACCACGGCGAACTGTCCGTTCTGACAGAAGTTAGCCGCTGTGATGAGCTTGGTCTGACCGTCGACCTCGTTCCAGAGCGCAACCTTCTTGTCGGGTATATTCCACAGACGCAGCTTGCCGTCGAGACTGCCGCTCAGGAAGTAGCGATCGTCGCGCGGATGAAACGCAATTGCAGTGACGAAATCAATGTGCTGGAAGCAGCAGAGGCATTCCTTACGCGAGATATGCCATAATCGCACGGTCTTGTCCATGCTGCTGGACAGTATAAAATAGTTCTTGGACCAGCTGACATCCAGCAGATCCGAAGTGTGGCCATTGTAAGTGCAGAAGGGCTTCGGCATGAACGGACCCGTGCACTTCTCCGCGGCGGTGGCCATGGCAATGGCCTCCTCGGCCGAATGCTGCGATACCAGCGACTCCTGCGAGGGCGTCGGTGATGACTTTTGATCCGCATTGTACTTGTTGCGCATGTCCTGCAAAGGGAAACATTTGATTAACTAGAAATACACAGCTTAAGTAAAGATCTTTAGCTCACCTGAAAGTAGGGGTACGCATCTTTGAGCACCCAAATGCGCAGTACTTTGTCCTGCCCGGCGGTGGCCAGCAAACGCCCGCAGGAGCTAAACTTCATGCACCACACGGCGCTGGTGTCCTCTCCGCTAAGATCCTGTACATGCTGCAATTTGGTGAACTCATAGGGACCCTTGTTCGAGGACGACGCTTTGATTTTGATATTCTGCTCGGGATTCATGGCATCCACAATGTCGGCAACGTCTTCCTTGTGTCGCGCATGCGACACCTCCGACGCTATGGACTTGGCCTTATCCACTGTTTTGCGCATGGTGCTGCCAAAGAAGCGTTTAATGCGTGCCGTTTTCTTTTTAAGCCGACTGCCATCCTCCGTTTCTAGTTCCTCTTCGTCCGGCTGCTGTCCTTCAATACTGGGCGGTATGCCAATCACGCTCTCCTCATCCGACTCCTTTTGTATGACTTCCAGATGCGAGGTCAACTTCAGTATATGCAGCGAGAGCGGATTCCAGCCCTCAGGCACAGGCGGTGAACGCACCTCGGATAGCGGCATATTCTCGCCCGTATCCAAATTCTTAACAGGAACTTGCTCGAGTATCTCAAAGTCAGTCAGCTGTTTGCCAGAATTGGTGCGTGTGCGCACATAAATGTTCATCTGCCTGAGAACATCCTCATCCCCAGCGGATTTGCGGCGCTCCTTGTCATTGACGCCTCTATATAAGGCCGTATAGCTGTGGAGTGGATAAAGAAAATTAATATAACTCTTGAAATATATACTTTAAGGCAGCTGTACAAAATGAACTTTAGCGATAGGGGACAAGCAATAGTTAACAGTATTAATATATATATATATATGTTTTGTTGTAGAAATATTGAACTAACTTGAGGCACATTCTCCAAGTTTTGTACAGAAAGTATAATTCATAAGCATCGCTGCGTAAAAACCTCAGAATTTAGTTGTGAATTTAGTAAATTTCACTTAAATTTAACTAAAGTTCATTTGCAACGCCTCATTAATTGATAGAAAGTGGAAATTGTTTAAAAATGTATAAAATATGAAAATCGCAGAGTAAGAGGAAAACTTAGAAGAAACCCTATATTTTGTCGCGTTATAATATAATAGATATTAATAATAGATAATTGTATAAATTATGGCTCTCCATAAAGTTGTTGTTGAAAATGTTCTTATTTTTACATTACATATATTAAGAGACTTTATATAGTATATATTACATACCGTGTGGCACTGCCCAGGCTATTGGAACCGCTGCCGGCCAGCTTGGGTCGACTAGCGCTCTCCATGAACATTTTTTCAATGCGCTCAATTTCATCCTGCGATGGTCCTTGAGCCTTGTTGCTCGCCTCATCGCGCGGCTTGACCACATAGCCGCCCTGTATGGCCTTGAACAGATTAAGGCCCTGATTGGGATCAATTGAACTGCAAGCATTAACAATAAAGTCAAGATTTCATATTTAATAGACGTGTCTCCTTCGCTCACCTGACCCGACCCGGCGCCGAATTGCTCTTGGCCGAGTTTGAGGGACTTGGTTTCGAGTAAACGGACGTGGCGCTGTTTCCCAGCGAATGCGACGGCTGCATCATGATGCCCGCCGTGGATACGGGACGCACATGGCACGCATGACTCGTCGAGGCCATTTGGGCCAGCGATGAGGGCGTCGTGGTCGCCGTCGACGTGGAGGCGGAGACAATTGTGCTGGTCGAGGAGCAAGTCAGCGTATTACTGGACGCCCTGACGCTGACATCGTTCAACGAGCTCTCGAACTGCTTGACAATGTCGTCGCGCAGCTGCTGCTGCACATCCCGCACACTCTGCACGGAGCGCGTATCGCTGTCGGTGTCCTCCGCATCGGCTGCTGGCAGATGCATGCCCTCGTTCATGTTAAACTGTTCCGAGGAGCTGCTCGAGAATTTACGTGATTTTTTCTTGCGTCGCGGCGGCGCCACCGGCCCGCTCGATGTGATGGAGTCGGTGGTCTTCGAGTGGGCCAACTTTGTGCTGGCTATCACATCCGGTTCTTGCAGGATTTGCGTAGGTGGTGCCGTTCCCGTTGCACTGCCTGCGGCTGCTGCTGCTGCTGTTGCCACGCCCTGTTGCACATGCATTGTTGCTCCCGCGGCGACTGTTGTGGCGGTGGACATGGCAAGGCCAGTGCTTGAGGGCGGCGGCGTTTGACGCTGATGTTGCTGCTGTTGTTGTTGCAGCTGTTGTTGTTGCTGCTGCTGCTGCTGTTGTTGTTGCTGCTGCTGTTGCAGCTGCTGTTGCAGCTGCTGTTGCAGGGCATTCATTGAGGCCAGCGATTCACGATCAAGGCTGATTGCTGTATGAATGAAAAATGAGTGTAGATGTGAAATGAGTTTATTCTGAATGCTTGCTAAGTGCGTTTCTCACCCGACGGATCGATGCTGCCCGCCAAGATGCGACCCACGCGACCCAATGATGTCATGCTCTGTATGCTCATCGTATCGCTCTCAATCACCTTAAACGGATGCGTGGGTCGATTGGTGAAGACGCCGTCCATGGAGCTGTTCTGTGTTCGAATAAACAATATTCAAATTAGCCAAACTAATTAGAGCGAAAATTAAAAGACACAAAGACAAATAATTAAAGCTGCATATAGATAAAAGCTAAAAAGGCTATAAAAATGCTACAATTGGTTTGATAAATTGATTTAGTACCTGAGAATCAGGTGTGAGTGTATTTCCTGGATTATCATCTTCATCATGGTTCATGCATTTACGTAGTTCTTGAAAGCGTTGTCTACCAGACTATATATGCACGACATACGTATTTATATATATAGATTTTTTTTGTATATATTACCACATATATATAATACATATATGTATAAACATTTGAGTTGAGTTTGAAGTTTCGTTCATATTCCATAGGTAAGTTTTACAATTAATTTGATTTATATATAAAAATATATATTTTATTTAGTTTTGATTTGTTGTTTTTATACGAAATGCGCACAAAATATGAAAATAAAGAGCAAATATGTTTACACAAAATTAACAAGTATGTAAAAACAAACTATTTATATACATAAAAGCACAAAAGTTACGAATTGAAAATAAAAATAAGAAATATAAATAAATTAACTATGTAAGCAATTATTAAATGGGATTTTTGAACCCAGCCCAGAAACTGGGCCACAAATTACGTATATTAATAATCAGCACTCAACGTTGAGATAAGAGCCCCCGTTTAACCCCTGTCCCTTAACCACAAACGGCCGGTTGGTTCATTTGTTTAATGGGTCAAACCTTGACCGAAAACAATTATCACAGAAATATTTGTATATGTAAGAATAAAATAGCTGATAAAAGCCAAAAAGCAACAATTATTATCGGCTATTTGATTGACGACAACGGCAAACCTTTGATAATGATTGCGTTAAACAACGCAAGCGGGACAACAATAAAAGTTATTTAATGAAATGTGTAATGCAATCTACTTAATTATAATAACGATATAAATAGTAAACAATCGTCAGGGCGAGATTAAATAAATTTTAATGTTGCCAAGCGGGCAGCAACAATATAGAAATAAAAATTGGTGAAAATAACAAAGTGCCTTAATAAATATTTTAGTTCATGTAGAATAAGAACGAGGTGAGCTACATGAATATCAATTAATACAAACAATACTAACTGACGTACTAAAATGAGAGCAGGTTTATGCAAATATTTTGGCAGTACAGAATTATTTATAGGGTTCCAGTTGAAAAAATAATGAATATGTCCTAGTATCTATTTAGACGTGATCAAAAAGTCTTATCACAGAAATTAAGAATTAATACAAATTGTAAAAAGTTTGCCAGCTTTGTATGCGACTTAATTATCTCAAAATTGGGGTTCAATATCAATAATGAATATTAATTAAATATTCAGTAAAGCAAATTATATAAATTGTTATTCATATAAAACTGCTTAACTCTTCACGCAGCCCTCGCCATATTTATATGTGCCTGACCGCTCATGACATTCTGCGGCAAAATTTAAACAAAGCGACGCGCTTCGAGGGGCGCAAACATGAATTTAAAAAACAAATAAAACCAAATTCGGTGCTTGAGTAATAGAGAAAACCATATGACCAGGCAGGCCAACCGGGAATCACGGTAACAAAGGGGGTCAGCTGGCAGCGGAAATTAATTTGCCGTTTTGTTTGAAATTTTTTGTGTTTTAAAATTTTTTTTGTTTGGGGGGGGGGGGGGGGGGGGGGGGGGGGGCGCAGTGAAATCGGCATATTGAAATTTGCATTGATTTGTTGCTGTTTGCTTTCTTATTTGCTCAGTGAGCAACAGAGCAGAAAGGGAAAACGCAAAATGTGCTACGAATTTCAAATGCTGGCAATGCAATGGGTTAAAATGGGACATGACGGGGTAGAGCAGGGCGGGTAGGAACAGAGCAGGCGGCGACTCTTTTAAGGGAATTTTACATTTTAAAGGAAAACAGAACAAAATATTTGTATCTTAAGGCATGCAGGGCAAAATCAAAGCTAATAAGTACGCTCTAGTCGAAAGGACTCGACAAGAAGATACCCTGAATCCTTCATTACGAGCACACATAAAACGTACATTCATATATATGCATACACATATATGTAAATTATTTATATATGCATATGTATAAGCACCAAAGGTGACAAATGACTTGTCCAATTTGTCATATTCTAATTGATAATCTATAAAAATCGGAGCTTGTATATTTTTATTTTTGGGTTATTGATCATGGACGAGCCTATACTCTTATAGTTCCTAAGATCTACTAGTTCATGCTTACGTGTGGACGGACAAACAGACGCAGATGGATAGATCGCCTGGACTAATAATGTTGACCAAGAATACGTATACCTAATGGGGTCAGAGATACCTCTTTCTGCTTGAAACATACGTTTACGAAACCATTTCACGCTTTTTAGCCGTTTTCGATGGGTTCAGGGTATACAATTTGAGGGCAACACAGTCAGCACGCACACACACGCAGACATACACACACAGTGCCACGCCTCCGCGAACTCACCACGCCCTTCACTGGCTTGGGCTCCACAAAGATGCCAGCTGCAGCTGCCGCCGCCGCCGCCGCTCCGTCCTGTTGCTTGAGGCGCGCCCCAAGGCTGTTTGTGGGGCTGCGGGTGGCGGGGGTATTGGCGCCAATGGGCGTTGCATCGCTGTCCGAGGAGGCGGCCGCATTGACACGCACCGCTGGCTCCGGAAAGATGAACTCCTGTGCGCAATCCGGCGGCAACTTGCGACTGCAAAAGTAAAAACGAAATAACATGCGTGTCATTAGGGTGAGTCACTGTTTAACGGGGGTTGCGGGGCTGAAGGCAACCTCCACACATACCACAGCGTTGAGGCGCGATTGGGTGTTGTGTCTTCGGCATCGAAGAATTCCTCTGAACTGTCCGAGTCCGTTTCCAGCTTGCTCATTTTGTGCTGCGCGTGAGTTACCTAATCCGCTTTCTGTTTCGCTTTTTATGCGAATATGCAAATTGACCAAATTATGTTTTTTTTTTTTAATTTGTATGTGTGTGTGGGTTTGTGTTGTTTTTGTATTGTTTCTGCAGGGCTTTTGTTGTTGTTGCTGCGTCTGTTGTACTTAGTTCATGTTGTCTTTCGTCATCTCCTGGTGCTGCGTGAGCGCAACAGTCAGAATTTTTAACATGTTGCACACATTGCTAATTAACAGTGTATTACTAGAAATTTTATTATTATTAATTTAGTTTTACGCCAGAAAGAAGGTATGTTCTGTTGCATTGACTAATTTTAAGTGCTGCGAAGCGCCGAAAAAAACACAAATGTGAGTGCTGCCACATACAAAAATTTTGAGTGTGGCAACACTATGTTTTAGCGCACATGCACTTGTGAATGGCAAATGTAGGCAGAAGATATCGTTATCGTTTTCCCGCCAAAAATCCATAAGCAGTATTTGTTTACAAAAAGGATCCAAATCATTTGTTTACAAATTATACAGTGGCTGACTAAATGGAGGCGGAACTTAAACAACAATTTGACGAAATGGGCGTGGAGCCCAGTGACCCAGTGCTGGAGAAATGCATGGAATTGGCCTTAACGTATGGCATCAACGATGCCACCGAATTTGTGGAACAATGGATGGCATTTAGTTTATCCCATCATCAGGGTGACGATCCGACGGTCGCAAATCTCGGTGAGTTCGAGCGCAAGGTGCTGCAGGTGAAGCGTGAAAAAGGCGGCTCCAAGAAGGCGACACACCAAAGCAAATCCCAACCTGCCGCATTGGATACCAGTTCGCTAACCTCCTATGGCCTGGTCGAGGACGATCCCATGATGGATGACTACGTGGCAGAGTCATCGTCGACACAGCCGCACACACCCAAAGCGCGCAATGAGCGGGCGCGTTCTACGGCTATGAAAAGCGGTGTCCTCTTCAGTCCTGCCAGCTACACGCCGCAGTCGGCCAAGCGAACTCCAGTGGCGGCCACAGCTGGCAAACCCGGCGATATAGTGGACACATTTGGGCATCCCAAGCTACTGGCTGCCTGCACTTGGCAATCGCAGGTGGAGCAGTGCCTGCCCGTTGTCCAAAAGCTGCTTCACAACGATGCACCCTTAACCATTCCCAATCTGAGGTACATGAACGATCTTCTCTACGACAGATGCGATGACTTGCACGATCGCATTGTTGAGGTTGGCCAGGCGCTGGTGGACAAGAAGCTGGGCGCCACAGGTGCCGCCGAGTGCAGCTGGTATCCCCAGGACAGACACACGCTGGACGCACTGCACGTGCTCCATGCGGTGGGCATGATACATTCCGACGATGACGGTCCACTGGATGCGCACTCCGCACTACTGGCTGTGCTCAATACGGATGAGAAGTGCCTGGCGTTGAATTTCTCGCAGATCAAGTCGGCCAGTATTTTTCCGGGTCAGGTTGTGCTGGCCAAGGGTTTCATACCTCGAGGGGATACCTTTGTAGTGGAGGAGATCTACACGGATCGCAAATTGACGCTGCCGCCGCCTCTGAAAGTGGACCGCGATCTGCAGTTCGTAGTCGCCGCCGGACCCTTTACCCACAGCACGGATATGTTCTATGATCCACTGCACGACTTACTCAAATACCTCAAGGAGCACCGACCCGATGTGCTGGTGCTGACGGGTCCCTTCTTGGATGCCGAACACAAGCTCATCGGCGAGCTGGCCGAAACCTTCGAATCCTTCTTTGAGAAGATGATTGCTGGCATCATGGAGGTAATGGGCAGCAGCACCACGGTGTTGGTGGTCAGCTGTCAAAAGGATGCGATGGCGCCTGCGGTTTATCCCACGCCAGCGCTTACGCTACGCAAAACGTATCCCAATTTGCACATGTTGGCTGATCCCTCGCTGGTCGATATGGATGGCTTGACGCTGGGCGTCAGCTCCACAGATGTGCTGGACCATTTGCTGAGCCACGAGTTTGCCGCCAATGCGGGCGAGCGTATGCATCGTGCCATCAATCATCTGTTCAATCAGGGCTCCTTCTATCCGCTGTGCCCCCCGGCGGATGAGAACATGTCCTACGACTCGCAGCTGGCTCAGAAATATGCACAGCTCAAGCAGCTGCCCAATGTGCTAATCCTGCCCAGCGATCAGCGACACTTTATACGTTTAATCAACGATTGTCTGGTCATCAATCCAGGTCGCTTGTCGGACAACAAGGGTGGCACCTTTGCCCGTTTCCTGGTCACACCCACAGCGCCCACGGCAACGGCCAAGGCGAACATGTTCAGCAGCGTCGCCTGTCAAGTAAAACGCATTTAAGTCAATAAAAATTTAACTGAATTATAAAAGAGTCTGATTCTCTAAAAGGACAGGGCAATCTAATTATTGTCACAATAACTGTGAACCTCTCTATACTCGTGCTGAAAGTGATGAATTGAATAGTTATAATTATGTCAAGCATTCATTCTTAAAGCAATCTTATTGAAATATTAGCTTACATGGGAACATTGGATCAATTTTGAGCATTAAAAACTTGGTTTTCACCATATAGAACAAATCTGAAGGAAAAAATTACCAAATTAATTATTGTGCTTTAGTATGTTCCTAACATAAAGAAAAAGTCATATTATAACTCGAGTTTTTGTCCTACAACATACATTTCATCTTAGATTTTCATAAATGTTTCTAGACAAAACAAATTTAATATGAGCTTCAATATTTCTATCTATCTAGCAAGATTATTATATAGCTTTGATATCAACAGCTGATCATGTTTTTAAAGCGTTTATTCATTTAGGTTTTTTTTTTGTCGTTTACAGCTAACAGTAGGAAATGATTACTAAACGTATTAAATATAATCGTAATGTACTCTCTATACTCTACAAATCATGTGTGTGTGTGAGTGTATTTCACTATATCGAACTCAATTCGACAGTTAGCGAATTTCTCTGGCATAAAACTAAAAACTTTATTGTATATTTTAACTATACAAAAAATACTGCATGAAATCGTTTACAATATGATCTAAGCAAAACTGACCGATCTTTCAGTTGTCTCAGTTGTGTGCAGCTTTATATATATATATATATAATTCCTGTTTTCTTTTTGTTGTTGTTCTTGTTATGTTAAGTAACTGCGCGCCACATTTGATTAAGTAAGTGCTGGCCACCGTTTGCTGGCGTCGCCCCCCGCCCGTTTATTGGTTTCGTGGAGCTGCCATCTACGACCGCCACGGCGGCCGTCCAACAACTCCGCCGCTCTCCGCTGCATTTAGTTGTTGGGCTCCTGCTTGTATTGTTATTGCCGATTGTTGACGCCCTCGGGATTGTGCAGGCCACCGCCGGGACCGCTGCCCATATTATGCTCCATGTTTTTGACACACACATAGTTTGTCATATGATTGATGGCCTCGTCCTGCAGTCGCTCTGGCCAGCGTCTCAAGTACGATTTGATAAAGTCAGCGAACGCGTCGACCTTGTCCGGCGTGGTCTTGTGTGTGTCCACAATATTTTTTACAATGTCCACAAATTTATCATAATCTTCGTGGGATTTTTTGATTTTATTATAGTTGGGCACACCGCCATTGGTGTTGCCTCCGGGGCCGGCACCACTGGCGCCAGCCGCATTCTGCATTTGCTGCTCCATATTGCTGTCGGCCAGTCGCGCCGAGGCCGCTGCCGCAACAGCCGCCACCGCCGCCGATGAGGCCATAAAATTGTCCACATTGCCCGCATTCGGCGGCGGTTGGGAGTGGTCCATAAAGTGGCGATGCATGCCGTACTCCGTTCTGCAAGGGTTAACAATTGCTAATTAGCATGCGTGGCATATTTAAAAGTTATATAGATTTTACTTGTAGAACCCCTCCGTGTTGTTGCTATTAAACTCTTGCTGAGACATTGGATTTTTCCAAACTGGTGACTCGGATGTGGAGGGTAAGCTGCTGGCATTCGAGGTGCTCGTCATGCGTTTATCTCTGCGAATAAAATCGTAATTAAATTTTAGATTTGACTGCAGTTTTTGCAGAGAACTCACTTGTAACCCGTGTGCGCAGCCAAACTCTTGAACACATCATCCACTTGGCTGTAGAACTTCCACGTGCTTATAATTCCTGTTGTCTCGAATGTCTTCTGCTCCTGTCTATAACGCTGTGTTAGATTATTCACCTTAAAGTGTACTTCCAGAGCTGTAACGGGTACGCCAAGACCCGTCAACTGGAAAACACAAAAACGCGTAATTATTCAAGGAACTTTCAATATTATTGTCTCATCAGTTTCCTACTTACTTGCTTTGCCATAGCCACATAGAGGTGTCCATTTCGTTTGATTGTGCGCAATTCATAGGCGCAAACTTTCCATAGTTTAATTAATTCTAATACTCCACTATCCTCCCATTGTCGGCGCTTTTTGTTGAATTTTTCATACTTTCGAAAAACAAAGCGGTAATTATGTATATATTGTATATATATATTATTGCATACTTACAGGCATTTCACATGGGTCTCACTCGCCACATACGGTTGCCCAACAAAATTTGGCTGCCAATTGGAGTTGGACATGGAGCACATTAATCAATATAGAAACATTATTGCAGCTCAGACCCGCACCTGAAATTGATCAGAGATTTAATGTTGTATAACTTTTAAAAATACCCTGTAGTTCTGCAATTAATATAATATAAATAAATATATGTAATTTGATACAGGTTGTGTTAGGAAGTGTATAGAATATTTGGGAACTCGACTATTATAATTGCTCTTTTTATTAAAATATTTGTATATAATAAAGAGGCTATATGAACGAACCTTTGAAAAATTGTTTGCATGAAATCTATTGTTGATTTTCAAAGATACTTTAGAAAAACTTCCCAATTGGTACTTCATACTGTAGCTTTCTATAGAAACAATCGGGAAAAATCCAGTTTTTATATATAAACATAGTTAAATATATGGGAGTTTATTTAATCCTTAGTACCCCGAGATAATTATATTTTTAGTTTTTAATGGTTTTTTTGTCCTTTAAAAGACTTCTGAATAACGAATTTATAGATAGATAGATTAAAAAATAATAAATAATAAATAGTTTTATGAACTTCCCAAATATTTAAAATTTAAAGCTTAGAATAGTTTATAAATTCTAAAATACCTTAGTTCAAAATTGTTAATTTTTGAGAAAATTGTTTTATTATAATATATATATATTCATTAAAATATTCATTTTTCAAACCGGTATACCACCAGTAAAAGATATAACATAATGACAACTCCATTTTTGTACTTCCTATAATTAAACACATTGAAGCAGTTGTGCGCTTTCCTTTGTTGACATATTTATATTCTCTTTAGGCGCGCACACCTGACAGAAAGCCCACAATTAAACTATTTAGAAAGGTTTCTCATATTCATCTAGTATCAAAATATTTTACATTTAAAAGGTAAATAAAACCGAAACGAACGTTTAACCAATCGACGGATAAATTTTATTTAAGGGAAATTGCAAACAGCACCTGTATGAATAATAATCGTTTATAAATAATGATAATTTGAAATATTTGATTATATATACAATGATTCACTTTTTTTTTGTAGTTAATATATAACTTTTATATATGTTTAGTTTAATTATTATCGCTGCGTAAGCTGTGAGCCTCTGTACTCATAATTTTCTTTTATTGTTTATTTTTGCTATGGGAATTCCCAAAAAAATAATCTGGCAGCGCTCTACAGTTTTACGCACACACACAGATAATTAACAGTTTTAGATTATCATTAAGCTGCAAATACACCGGCAAATAAACATACGCACACATATACACGCAGTCACATACTATGCTACAGTGCTGGTAAACAAAAGGCAAAAATGCAAGGTGTAAATTGCACGCGCAACGGGCACACAAGACAACAAATAACACGTAGAAGCTAGCGCGACGGCGACTCAAGTTGTACTGAAGCGGTATTTCAAGTGTACAAAAGCTGCGGCCAGAGCAAATGAAGATGCTACTACAACAGCATCAGCAGCAGCAACACAAGAACGACGGAGACGTCGACTGCTGCTACTTTGGCACTTGCTGCCCCGCAGTTGATGGGGCCAACAGCAGCAGCAGCAACAACAACAACAACAACATAATGGTTGGTTACTTTTCTTGAATACACACACGCGTACAATTACAACAATTTTTTTTTTGCCCTTTGCGAGGAACGAAGATACAGATACACATACACATACAGGTACATACTTTTCCTTGCTATGCGATTGTGGCCAACACAAATTCGTTACTCATGAGGTAGCAGCAGTAGCAGTTGGGCGCGCAATGTCAGCAAACGGCAAAACAACAACCCAAGCGAACGCAAAACTTAATAATAAGTTAAATAATTTAATTTTAATTATGTTCAAGAACACGCACACAAACGAGAAACGTAGTTAGCACAGCTCAGTCCGAGATATTTACCAACACTAATGGCTGGCAAGACACGGCACGGCCATAATGACGTTGTACAAGCGAGACAGCAACAGAGCGCGCAACATGGTGTGAGCGGCACAGCTAGTGCAGTACCCTAGTATTTGGCGTTGCCAGTTGTTTAAAAGTTGTGCAAAAAATTTGAAATATAGTTTCTATAAGTACGGAAGTTAATTTTTTTTTTCACACAAGTTCGAAACAATATACCAATCAGACTAGTACGCTGTTATCAAAAAAATAGCACAGCCACACCCACTGCTGGTTTCAGTGAATAATGATTTTAGCTTGATTTCAGTCATAAGCATGACCATGTAATTTATCTTAAGCGCGCCAGCAGCTCGTTAAGGCGGGCAAAGCAAACGCATTATCATCATCATCAACTGCGACTGTGGCAACCTTTTGTGTACATCCCCTCTCCTCCTCCCATCGACACAATGATGCGCAATTGCTTTTGTTGGCGCACACACACACGAACACAAATAGGACGGTCATCATCATTAGGTTGGAGCAGCGGCACAATACACCCGCCACCAACACAACACCATAGCACATACATATACTAAATGCGAACGTCATTAGCGTCGGCTAAATAACAAAAAATGATAATGTTGAGCTCTTGCGCTTGTGGTTGTTGTCGTCATCAGTGTTGGTAATCATCATTAGATTGCACATAGAACAAATTTGGCGGGGAAAACGCCGCCCGCAACAGGCAACCAGAAGGGAGCAATTGACATATTGGTTTTTGTTTTAGTTTTTTGTATTTTTATTGCAGATATAGCTATTCGGCGCTTAGGTTAAAGGGCGATCCTGGAATGTGCTCCTCACCCCACTTGGCCACCAGGAGGTAGTCGCCAGGGTCCCGCACTTGGTACATGACCCGGTAAACATGACGGCCCAAGTGCTTGACGAGGACCTCATCGCAGGGTCCGTGCGGTCCCAATATGCCCACGAAGAGCATATTGCTGCCAGCTGCGCTGCCATCCACGGTGAACTCATTCCGCTCAAGGAGACTCACGTGGGTTAATCCCAGGCCACGACTGTGCACCTTGCTGGCATCGGATTGGAAGACAGGCACTGTGAAGTACAGGTATTTTTTTATTTTTATAAATAATACACAAACAAGAAAAAGTGATATAGTCGATCTTGTCCGACTAGAAGGTATCCTTTAAAAAACCGATTCCAAAAATCGATAATTATCAATAACATATTTCTCATCATTTTTCAAAACGGACAGAAAAAAAGTATCGACTCCGCTGTTGATGCTGATCAAGAATACATATACCGATTATACTCGAAGATGTCTACATTTTTCAGCTGTAAACATTCACTTCACCCACATTCAGCCATTCGTATTAGGTACAGGAATCAATAGCCACTCACTTATGGGACTCGGAGCAGCAGGTGTAGCTCCATCCTCCATCGTAGGCACGCCAGCTATAGTCACTATAATGTAGGGCGACTTGGGCAGCGGCACGGAATTGCACTTGATGTGCACTTTATAGAGGCCCGCCTGTGGCAGCGAGCAGTGCGCCTGAAAGCGCTCTGGATCCAGTTGCTCCAGATGCAGTGGTTGGCCGTGCTGGCCACTGGGGCTCTCGAGGCGCACATCGAAGTTGCCCTTTACCCCATTCCGCTTGATGACGAAGCTCACCGTCGAATTGATGCGGACAGCGCCGCTGGGCAGATGCAGCAGCTGCACCTTGCTGGCATCGGTCAGCTCGGGCGCTATGTAGACCTGTGGCGGCTCTGTGGGGTACGCATCTGCCATGAGAGGGGAAGTGGGATTGCTTGGTATAGGTTTAAAAATAGCTGCATTCATGTTTACTTCCGCAATGTGCAAGACTCACCCGCATCGGGCGTGCGCTGGTATCGCCCAAAAATACAAACACTCTCCGGACTGTTGCCGTCGCTGCCGTCGTGCTGCCCCTGCCCCTGTCCCAGGGCGCCCGCCGCGCCCGTATTCAAACGCATCTCCTGCGACACTTTAAACATGCCACAAAAAAATGTTGCCCGTTGCGACCTGGACTAATCGTCTAAATGGCTTTTTAAATAATTTCTGTAAATTCGGTGCACTACTATTTTGAATTTACGAGCGTCTCCGACGTTTCTATGTCTATGCCCTGGCTGTTCCTTGACCAGACTGAGACTCTAGAGCTCTGACAAGCTCTCTCCCTCTCTCATCTTCAATATACTCAAGCATTGCTGTTTGAGAATTCTCGATATTTTCCATTCACTATGTAGATAATGCAAATGTTTATGAATGTTTCCTCCACATTTGTTTGTTAGACTCGCAAATGGGCATTATGCCAACAGAAAGAGCCCAACTAAATGTGTTTATATAATACATATTTATATATTAATAAAAAATAAATGTGATATACAATTTATTTATTGTATTATGAAAAATAGATTAGCCAGATAATTACAAATTGTAGCTTATTTGATATTATTATTTATTAACCGATAATCCTCGTTCACAATATAATAATGAGCAAATCATGAACACTAGCATTATTTGTATAAAAAAATCAGTATAAAGAATCAATTGATGACACTTCATAAACATGGTTAAAGCATGGGAGTTATGGATCCGAAATTTTGTCAACTTTTGGCATGATTGTGATTTGACTCCCTCAGAATCAGTTTAAATCTTTTGTTTTTTGCTAGTTGGAACCAATACAATCAATTAAAAATATAAATTCAGAATTCTACATTTTTCAATAACTAGTGAGCGGTACATGATGTTGTACTATTTATTTTTCAAAACAAAATCAAAATATTAATCTTTCAATGACCATGGCCTAAATGTCATCAAACATATTATACAAAATAGTAAAGTTTGTGCTATGGAAACTATAAATCCGAGAGTTAAAATTATAAGCAACATGTTTTTTTGTTTTTCTCAACAGATAAAGATTTATGTCCATATATATTTTCTTTCTTTGGTTTTGGACTTGACGCAATCAATTAAAATTTAAAAAATATAACAAATTCAAATCCAGACACACTACCTATGTGCAAATACACACATATTTTGTTGGTAAATGTTCAGTGTTTGGGACCAGAGCCACCTTTTACATTGGGATTGATCATGTTTCGATCAGATCTGTCTATTTTTGTTTGTTTTGCTCGATAAATCACCCTCACATTGGCTTGGCTAAGGACTTCGGTTCAAGTGGCGCCCGTTATGTCATACCCAGATTCCAGATAGTGGTATAAATTTGGGAAGGTCGTAATATCTGTGTTGCTCAGATGGCCGTGCTCGAAGAGGAGTGAGTATACCTGGTGAAGAAATGATGTGGAGAATTAAAATAAGTAAAACAGTTAAATTGGGTGCGATGATTTGAAAGACCCTAGAAGACAAAGTCATCTTATTCCTATATATTGTATAGTTTATATTATTGTGTATTCCGATGAAGGTCAAGTTTTGTTTTAGTTCGTATGCGTGCTATATTATATCCTGGTATAACTTAGAAAACTAACAGACGGACAAACAATGGTAACAAAAGCTACTCTGCTTATAGACCTGATCAAAATATTATATATTTATATATATTCTTTATGAGGTCATTAATGTGCTTTGATGCCCTTACGTTCTCTGTGATTTTTAGGTTCTTGATGGCCTCGGTGCGCATCTGCTGCCAGGTGTTCCGCAGGCGGTCCTCCGCTTCCGACACGAAGCCGGCCGTCCAGTTCTCCTTCAGGCGGTACATGTTGAGACGATGCTTCTCCCGCATTATACGTGGCTGAATTAAACGCTTGCGCTTGGTCCGCGCCAACAGCATTTGCTCCTGTTTGGCCTTCTTCTCCTCGATCTGCAGGCGCATCTTGCGTGCTAGATCTTCGCGCTTCTTGCTGGCGGCCGTCTCCTGGAAAATGGAAACCTGGTTGGTCTGGCCAAGGAACTTGCAGTAGTATGCAACGCGACTGGCGTCTGGAGGCGGCATGATAAGCCTAAAGTTGCCCAAATGGCTCTCTTCCCATGCAACTTGCTGGGCCAGAAAGTCCATCTCCGGCTCTGGCGACTTGTTTGGCGGACTCGCATCCTTGTTGGGGGTAGCCTTCGCAGCGCCGCCAACGACACGCGTACGTGGCACGCTGCAGGGGCTTAAATTGGGACAAGTGTTTGAGGATTGCGTGCGAAGTTTACTCACGTGTCGCCCTTGCATTTGAGCAGACGCTGCTTCACCCTTTTGCGATCCTCGCGCATGATTTGCTTCTTATCGGCCAGCACGGTGCTGACCAGTGTCAGCGTGTCCCTGATTAACGGCCGCTTGACCTCCCGATCCACCTGCTCGTTGGTGTGAAAACTGGGCGAATGATTCACCTCCAATATGTAAGGCTTCAGCTTCCAGTCCACCAGTATGTCGAAGCCCAAGATCTCGAAACACGCCTGAATCGTATCGTGTCCCGGAAAGCAGGCATGATAATTATGCTTCAAAACCGGCCAAGCGCTAAGCACCGTTTTGATAATGACATCGTCCACATTTGACCAGAACTCGTTGACATCATAGTTGTGCCGGGTCATCCAGTTGTTGATGGCACTCAGCTTCCGCTTGCTGCCGCAGTCATCATTGTCGCACAGATCGTACTGCGAGTTGCGCTTGTTCACCGAATAGTTGGTGAGATGCATGTACAGATCATGGGCGTTGCCGGGTGTCGGCTCCACGTACTTGTTGGTGGCAAAGCGGGCCAGGCCCTCGTTATAAACGTACAGGCGTAAAGGATCCACGGATGTGATCAACGTATAAACCCGCAAATCAAATTTGTAGCCATCTATAAGAAGGGGCTAAAAGGAAATAGATTAAAGCGGAATATAGGTGAGAGCTCAAAAGTAGCTCCTACTCGATGGATGTACGTCTGGCAAATGAGGCGCTCGTTGGGTCCAATCGTCTTCAGATCGTTCGTAAGCCAAATGCCGCGACCCTGAGCACCTGAGTCGGGCTTCAAGATAAATGTGCGCTTGTGATTCTGGGCATAGTGCATGGCATCGCCATAACTGGGAAAAAAAAAAGATTCGCATTTGGAAGGATCTAGACGGCATTATCATCCGGAGCACTTACTCAGCTGGTAGCATCCAGGTTTTGGGAAAGATTTTGTAATCATGTGGATACGATTTGAGCATGCGGTTTAAATTACGTGAGAGCAGGTCCTTGCGGCATATTTCGATCATGCCCGGAAAATGATTGATCTGCTGAAAGCGTTTCATGTTCTTAAAGAGCTCCACGCCGGGAAACGAATCGGACCACAGTATATTCCAAAGCTTGGACTCTTTGACCAGCTTAAAACCCAACGATTTGGATATGCGGCCAATCATGGCATACCGCGAATTTGATACACAAATTGCGCTCTTGGAAACGCTGTGGCTGGCAATTAGAAGACTAGAGGCCACAGGCATGATGTGGTAACCAACTCACCCAATTGTTGGTCGGTCATCGTGACGCGGAGATGACTCTGTGAGTCCGGAACAGGCCACGCGATAGCGTAAATTATTAAGATCTATGAAGCCCTCGACTGGAACTTCGTTGTCCGAGTCGACGATCTTCACGGGTCGAAAGCCCTGGCCCATCAGGCGTGTGTCACCATCCCAGTTGGTCTTCTTCTTACCCTTTAACGCCCGCCGACGCGGCGAGTCCAACTCCTTCACTGGGGCTGTTAGGTGCTTCCACTCCAATTCAATCTCCGGATTATTGCATTTGGACTCGGAGAGGGCCATTTCCACGCCACGTATGGCTGGGCTGCGCAGGGCCCGCTGCTCCCGCTCCTTACGTATTTTTTCTTTTGAAAAGTTGCGCAACTCTTGGATTCTTTTGTAAAACTTGGAATTTTTTAAATTCATTGTTTATCAGTCGGGGAAAAATAAATGAAGCTATCCTGTGTTATATCTAAAACAAATTTATAAGGAAATTTTACACAAATGTATATATTCTCATTGACGCAAGCACATATATCCCGATTGACGCTAAAATCAAAACATTTAGCGATACCAAATGCGAGCGGGAATTTCGAATCAAGCGCAAAGCTAACAAAAAGTCACCACACAAGGCATGTTATGCTGGGGAAATCTTGAGATTCTTCCAGTGTGGTTCTTCAATAAACACAATACATTTTTCATTTAAAATACTTGAACTGTGACGACGTAATCACTTTTTGTCGCTTCAAGTGCGAGAACATTACAAAGGAGGGAATTTAATATAATTACAAATATAAGCAATGCTTTATTATACCATTTACACATAAATATTTAACGGTTTCACAGTAAATAAGGGTAGAGGTTCGATTTATATATAAAAAATAACAAGTCAGATAGAATCTATAAAAATAAAATATATTGGAATATTTTCAGCACATTTAATACTCGCTGCTGAATGTCTTAAACTTTTTAACCACCGCATCCATGGAGGGTCTTTCCTGTGGATTGGATGCCGCACACTTGAGACCCACTTCTATGGCACATAGACATTTGTCCAGCTCCTCGCCAATGGGCGTGGCCAGATGCTTGTCAAAGAGCTCTAAGCGATTCTGATGCGATTGCAGGCAGTTGGCTTTCACATATTTGAGCAGATTCTGCTGGTCATTCTGGAGCGTGCATTCGGCCATCAGGCGGCCGGTGAACATCTCCAGGAGCACAACACCAAAGCTATAGATGTCCACGCCGGTGCTGAGCTTTTTGGAGCTGAGAAACTCGGGCGGCAGATAAATTCGAGTGCCAAACACTTGACGCACCTCTATCACCGCATTTATGGACTTGGGACCCTCGCGGGCTAGTCCAAAGTCGCCAATCTTGGGCTGCAGGCACTGATCCAGCAGTATGTTGGCGGGCTTGATGTCGCCGTGGATGAGCGGCTTGATGCGCGCCGTATGCAGAAAATAGATGCCCCTGTGCAGAGGATTCAAGTATGAGATTAAATGCTTATATGTATAATAACTAAGCCACCTACTTGGCCGTGCCCAAGGCTATGCACAAGCGTTCCTGCCACGTCAACGGCGGCAGCGCTTGCTTTGATTTGTGCGTTCGGAGTCGGGCGTCCAGAGAGCCGCCCTTCATCAGCTGATAGACTAGGCAGGGCTTCTCCCCGTTGATGCTGTAGCCGTAGAGCGCCAAAATGTTGTCATGTCGTATGGTATTTAGGTACTTCAGCTCATTGTAGCTCTGTTGCAGATGCACTTGGGTCTTGTCGTTGTGCTTGTGTATATAATTCATGGCCTTGATGGCCACATCCAGCTGTTTCCATTCGCCTTTGAAGACTTCTCCGAAGCCACCGTTGCCCAGCTTGTTCTCTGGTCGCCAGTTTTCCGTGGCATCCACCAGCTCCTGGTAGTCGATTTCTAGTAAGGACTGGGCCGCACGTTGCACGCTACTCACACGTATATCACCAGGCGATTCCAAGCTATTGCTATTGCTGTCCTCCGTAACGCCCGACGAAGAGGCATACGGAGGCCCATTGTTGATCTTCGAGCTGCTGCTGCTGGGCGGCGCACGCAGCTCACTAATCGTGGGCATGCTGCGCGGAATGTACTTGTGGTACTTGTCATCCACGTGATCCTTCACAATGCGCATGGCATTGTGCAACTTCATTCTGCAAGGTAAGGATGTTTCAAATGATACATTGCCCACACAAGGAGCTGGCACTCACTTGTGAAAAAGCGCAAACAGATTGTAGACAGAGTGATTGTATTGTCCGCCCCAGATGGTCAGGAACTCGTTCGAGGGCGATCGTCCACGCGTGCTCTGATTCTGTATGTATTGCACATCGTTGGGATAGAGCTTCACGAACGCCGCCAGCTGCTGCCACACGTCCAGTGCATCCAAATGCTCGCACAGCTGCTGGCGCACCATCTCCGGCAGCAGTCTAATTGGCATGGAGTTGTCCTCGCGACCCGATCTGGTTGGGCTGTTGCCAGCCCCGTTTTCTGGTGCCACGTTCATGTTGCAACAACAGCCGTTGCTGATTCATGCAAGTCTAGGCGACACTTACAGATACACCTATGCATCTGGTTTGCCAACAATTGGCATTCAGTTTAATAACTTGTTGCACTGGTAAAATCCCGATTGGAGGCTTTACAAAGAAGTCTAAAGTTGCCAGACTGCACGCATTTCATGGGTGATCAGTGAAAGTTGCCGTATTCGTTACTTTTAACGAGTACATAACGGCTGGTAGTCATCGGTTGTGCTATTTGAGCTCATGGCAAAAATGTTGAGCAAATAAATGGTATAACTTTTAGCACTAGTTAAATCGTAATTGGAGGCCTGAAGAACGTATCTGAAGTTGGCAGACTGCACTCATTTAGTATTTAGTGGTATGGTATTTAGTGACTTGGGCCACGGTTGCCAGATCAGTGAAAATTCTGATTTGATTAAACTAGACTTAAATAGGAATAGGAATTTCGGATATATTTGATATTGGGTAATATGTAAGTTATAAATTTTATAATATATGTATATAATGTTGTTTATATTCTTAATATAAGTTGAAATATTTCAATAGAAGCCCTCATCTGCATCATCTGCCGGCTTCTGATCAAAGTTGGCGCACTTAGCTGCCTCCCCGCCGCGCACTTTTACATTGTAGCACACGTTCTCCGCCTTGAGCATGCTCTGTCGCATGGTCGTGATCTTGCGCCACAATTCGCGGGCACGTTGACAGTTTAAGCTGATGTAGCTGCATAGCAAAAATAACATATTACAATAATTGCCAGTCACTTTAACATGCACTTGACGCACCCTGTGTAGAACTGCTGCAGCGCCTTGCACGTTTCCAAGCAGGTGTCCGTGTCGCCGCTTCCAAGCGAGTTGATGCACCGCCGCATTAGTTCGCCCGTCAGATCCGAAACGCCTAAAATGTATTCAGTTGGATCGACGTAAAAATGAAACTTTTGGGTAGCTTTCACTGGCGCCAGTTCGCTGGACTCAACCATAGGAGAATCTGCTTCCTGGACAGGCTCCTCCTTCTCAACCGCATCCTCATACTGCATAACGGATTGCAGTGCAGACCAATCTGACACTGATTTCGAGTGCTCTCCACTGTCCTCGTTGCTCAGATATTCCATGTAGGTGTACGCCTCGATGAACTCCTGCAGTCCGGGCGAGTAGGCGGCACGAAATTGATACACGTCCTGACCACGCAGCTCCAGTGCAATCGCACGAAAGTTTACCTCGATGAGTTTGGCCAGACGCTGGCGCGCCTCCTCCAGCACCTTGGCCTTGTTCTGCTTGCGTGCATCGATGGAATGAAGGAAAAATATGATGCGCTTCGATTCAATTGTGATGTCGCGGCTCAGCTTCAGAATGCGCTCATGACGATCGTGTTTGCCATCCAATTCGCTGGCATAGCTGCGGAACGCCTGGACCACCGGATTCTGCTCATCCAGCTGGAGCTGACGCTTGCGTGGCGCATTATTATTGTTTCGATATCCTTGATTTTTTGGCATTTTTAATTTGTTTACTTATAATTGTTTATCGAAGCCGGCAAATCTTTGTGCGAGTGCTACGTAGCGTTGCCACCTGTTTGTAATTACAATGCAAACAGCTGTTCAAATTAGAGGTGACAATTCTAGTTCAATTTGATGAATATGTTCAAACACTTTTTCGGAACTTGATTCACGGGCCGGAACCAGAAATTTGTTTTGCGTTTATTTATATATTTTATTTATTTATTATGTATTTGATAAAAATATCGTTAGGAATATTTTTTCGACATTTTAATCGATAAGAAGCCATCTAGTTAAAAATTACTGCCCTTTCGTTTAAACGCTTATACATATGTACGTGTTATCCCACAATTCGAAATTCCGATTTTTAGGTACATTTTAAAGATAAATTTCAAAGAAACCTATAGTACAGCTTTATTTCAAATTAGGATATGTGGATATATGTTCTTTTGAGCGTATATATTCTTTCTTATTTGCAATAGCAATTTGTACGTCTAGGCATAGTCTCCCCAAGGGTTATGCATTGGTAGCCGAAGTGTGGTTCCTTTTTCGCCTCTTGTACGGCCCTTTTTGCCAATTCCTCAAATGCTTTCGCCACATTACTCCCATCCTTTGCCGAGGTCTCGCAAATGGGTATATTGTTGTTCAACTCACACCACTGCTGAGCTTGCCGTAGAGATACCTGTGATTAATCAGTTGATTACCTGATGAGAATTCACATTTGATCAACTTTGACCCACCCTATGATCATCTAAGTCAGCTTTATTCCCCAGAACCACGAAGGGAAAACTATCACGATTAGGCGGATTGGCGTTTTTTAGGAACTCATCACGCCATCTCTCCAAATGTGTGAATGTTGTTGGAGACGATACATCGTAAACGAATGCACAGCAATCAGCGCCACGATAAAAGGCCGGGCTGAGTGAGTAGAAGCGCTCCTGACCAGCCGTTTCCCAAATCTCGAAACAATCAAAACTATCAGATGATCACCCTGTGGAAATTATCATACCTGCAATGTAGTTTGGCGATCGTCTACAAAAATTGTTTGCGTATAAAATTCCATTCCAAGCGTCTGTTTGTCTGTTTGTTGACATAACGATTGATCAAAGATGTTTTGCCAACACTGCTGTCTCCTAATAGTATGATCTTCAGCAGTGATTTCTTGCTGTAGGACATGCTAGTTGGGGACTTAAACATAATACAGGCAATTCAAGTAGACACATATTAATCAGCTAGATTTTTAAATATGTATAAAATCAGTAAAGTCAGTTTTCAACATACTCAACATACCTACCTATTATTATTATTCTTATAGCTCTGATCTGAAGCACTTATAAACGCGAGTTTAATTTGCGGACTGAAAATATAGCAGCAACCAGAGTATAATGTCATATATATATGTATATATAAATTCGTCAGTAAATAAAATCATTGTGGTTGGCGGTCATGATGTAATACTAGAGGACGGTTCCTTTTAGTAAGAAATTCTACACTTTCTTCTTTTATACTTGGATTGTGAAATGTACGTCCTAAATTTTATATTATAAATTTTGAATTTCGACTTGTTAATGTTTACTTCCGTCCCACAAAAAACAACCGAAAGTTTTCCACTTTGAGGTTGCAATTATCATTAAGACTGTTTTTTAAGTGTGTTAATATGCCATTATACTGCTAACAAGATTTGTACAGTCGTTTATTCCCAATTAAAACGCTCTTTTTTGTGCCTCACGGACTAAACTCATTGTCCAAAAATTATGCAAACATAATTACGAATCATGATTATGGAAAACTATCCTAAAAAATCAAGCATAAAACGAGGAATTTGTTTAACCCGTGTATTTGTGGATTTCAGTAAGGAATCTAACAATAGAATTAAATTTTCCAAGCACCTTCGAACAGTTTTGTTTTGTTATACCTATTTATTTAGAATGTTAAGATAGTGCTAGGCTTTGCATTGTTTATTATACAAATTAAACCAAAAGCATGAAAATGTAAAATAAAAATATATGAAAATTACATTATATAAATTATACACAAATGATGTGTGTACCATGTTTTTTTTTTTTATTATTATCTATGTGTAAGAAAATTATTTAATCAAATTTATGCTCAAATTGATTTATATAGTATCTATTTGAGGCGGGAACTAAGCTGAGCCAAAAAATTGCCAATCGCGTTAAAAGTGGTAGGTAATGCATAACATTAATTACAATAAAAATGTATATTTTTGTTTTATTAAATTTACAATCACAAGAATTATTTTTCGTAGATAGCTTGTTATTAATGGTTCTGATGTTTTCTATTGCAACGGTTGCGTGCAATAATTTTACTAATGGCAAAATATTACTAGGAGGGGATGTACAACATATAAAAGTATTTTAATGTTTGGTAAACAGACCATAAATAGTAATAACGGGAAACTTTTGCGTTACAAATCTGCCGAAGTTTATCTGAATTTAGCATCCTATCATTATACCTATACTGTTGCTGAAATTTTTTTACTTAATCTTATAACCTTGCTGTCGTTTATCGTATTTGCTTTTTATACTCATATGCTGTTATGTATTTCATTTATAATATAGATTGTGTAATTATGCACTTTGCGTTGTATTCTGTTGCTGCAGCTGTTGCCTGTAACATATTATTACACTAGCATTGACAATTGTCAGCGTTGCCTGGACGATTGTTTTCAGAGTTCAAGCGTATTTGATCGGGAAAATCGTTGATGAGTTCAGCCTGCAAGTACAAAAATTATTGTATTTACCGATGCATACAAACAAAGATAAAATTTTACCTCCGTCTCCTGTTCCAACGCATTTTTTGCTATAGTTTGAAACGCCATATCAACGTTGATGCCCTCCTTTGCTGACGTCTCATAATAAGGTATATCGTTTTTCGATTGGCACCACTGCTGTGCTCTGCGCGTGGACACCTAGAATAAACCAGAATTAAAATAAACATGTGCGAAACTTGAGAACTATTCTTCATAAAGAACAATAAATAAAGCAATGCAAAATATAAAAATAAGACTTGTTGAGGGGATTCGGCGGGAAGATATCCAAATTACTTTACTCTTTAAGAAAGTTTACACATATGTAAAAGATATAATAAGCACAAAGTGCCTTGCTGTAAAGTAAGATTTGCTTTTTGTTTGTCGTATAAAAAATATAAATGTGGTATTCACTATAATATATTAAATCAAAACAGTTTAAACAGTATTAAAGCAAAGTGAAAATAAAATTGAAATTACACAAAATCAAATTTGGTGACTAGCATCCAATCTTTGATTTCGATTCAGCATTTAATACTGATCAAGAATATGATCACACTGTGTGCTCTTATACCCTTTCACATATTTTACAAGTTGACAAGGAAACAAAGGTATTTCAGAATAAATAAAATGTTCGAGCTAATTAAATGTATACCCACTTGGCGATTATCTAAATCCACTTTATTGCCCAGCACGACAAAGGGAAAATGCTCAGGATCCCGTGGACTGGCTTGTATTAAGAACTCATCGCGCCACGAATCTAAATTTTTAAATGAGTTTGGCGCTGTCACATCGTAGACGAGCACGCAGCAATCTGCGCCGCGGTAGAAGGCCACACCGAGTGATTGGAAGCGCTCTTGACCAGCAGTGTCCCATATCTGGAGAACAATCACAAATCAATTAGAAAACCATTTTCAATAATATTCGAGTTTTGCTCACCTGCATTGTGACCACGCGATCGTTGACAACCACCTCTTTCGTGCAAAAGTCCGCGCCGATCGTTGCCTTATACTGATTGGAAAAGCGTCTGTTTACATATTGATTCATTAGCGACGTCTTGCCAACGCTGCTGTCTCCCAGTATGATGACCTTCAGCAGAGATTTCTTTCTGGTGGCCATATCGATGTTCCTATATATTTCCTGTTAGCTTTTAGATGAGCTGGCTGCAAGAAATAGGAAAGACATATCGACCCATTTGTTAAAAATACCTTTGCACTAACCATAATTTAATTACACGCCTATCGCATCCGCCACGGATTATTAGCACAGCAACACTGGCCAAATTTGGACTCTAATGGGAGCAATCACACGTTCGGCATGGATGCATGATAAATTCTGATTTTACGCTTCACACACATGACTCATGCGAAGAACAATGACTGACCATTGAACGGAGCAGCAGCAGCACGGGGCGGGGGAGGCACGGGTGCCCGCATTGAAGCGATAATAAAACGAATGATAGTAAGCGTGTGCAACGGAGAAAGTGACAATTACAACACTGGCGACGTATGTATGTACATGACAAACAAAGCAAACAAACAAGGCGCAATCGAACAGGAAGCTTGAATTTGCTTTCAAGAAAATCATTTTGACAGAATTGAGGCAAACAGAAAACGCCCATATTTATCACAGTTAGAAGGCCGATTAGCTATCAAATAATAAAATGAACGCAGCTCTAAATGTAGTAATGCGAAAGCTGAAAAAATTGCCACCGAAGCTCCGCTCCACCCGCAACGCAATGGACCAACAAATGACTTGTTTTTGCGCACCACTACAATAACATTTGCATGCATATGTATGTACATATGTTTTTCTCTGTCTCTGAGCTCCACTGGCATATTCCATACTGCTTTATTGCTGCGTAACACCATCTTTACCAGTGTCTTTGTTTCCAATAGCTTCGTTTTTTCACTTTGCACTATAGGAGAAGCACAGTTTTTGGAACTTACCTTGTTAAAGATGTAGATTTATTATTTGAAAGCACTTTATTTCCACTCAACTACGCAGTTAATTTTTTTTTGTTTTCTACGAATTTTGGCCAATATCAACTAATTAATCGATACAAAATATTGCGACCAATCGACATTCGATAATTAGTAACAAATGGGCTCTGTTAACAGATTACTCAATACTTAACAGATCTGCTCCACATGTAAAATAGCAATGTCGCGTTTACATAACTACTCCTCCACAAAAGTGCTTACACAATTAATTATAATTTTGGAATATAGAGATTTGCAAATGTTTCGAATTGATATGTGTGCCGAAAAATTGCTGCAACTTGTTAAATTCAAATGTTGTTTTTTGTTTAAGCCACATTATGCATAATATTAAATTTTTAAGTGTTTTTGTTTTTGAAATTTTGGCGGGCACTTTTCTGCTTCATTTCTTTAATAAAAGAATGATTACAAAAAATGTTTTCTTTATTTAAATGTACAATAGGAAGAGTGTTTGTGGGAATGCCGTTACATGGAGACTCCAATATTATTAGGGTCTCACTTACAGAGATACCTACGTAACAAGGACGGCCAGAAGTGCAATTTCTAAAGCTTGTCGGGATTCATTTCGATCTTTAATAAATTTAGACGAAATATCGAAAAAACGTTTCATATATCGTTTTGAAGTTTGTAACCTTGTCACCAACTCAATCACTCAAAATATTCATTTGAAGAATTTCCGATTTAATATCGGTTTTGGTCTCAACAAAAGTATGGCGGTGAGAAATTTTAAAGAATCTGTATTTATACCAAATATATGATTTATTAATTTTTTTTGTTTGTGTGCTTTAAGAGCCTCGAGAATCGATGAGTTTTTCGCAATTATAAATTGTTTGTATACCATTGAACCCATAAGTATAAAGTATATATATTCTTGATTACGCTATGTCTGTTAAAAAGCTGATCTTCAACTCATTCAATTTGTATATATCATACTTAGAACAAGCTTATCATTTTTTTCGACAGTTTGAAATGGTTATAAGAACAGATTGCAGGGTTTAGGGTATGTCCTAGTCGAATGTCCTAGAGTCTTCTCACTGGTTTTCTTAATGCTATCAGCTGCAGCAGCAACAACAACAGTTAAATTAGGCAAACTAAATCAAAGGAGAACTTTAGAAAGAATCGTGGCTTGGAGCTTGGATGCCACACAGGCAACAGGCAACAATGTTGCATGTGGCAATCTACCAAGCTTTTTTTAAATTTGTTCCGGAGTAGGAACAGCAACCGCAGCAGCAGCAGCAACTTCTGTTATTGGCAGCGCACGCATTTCATGTGCCGGAGATGCAGACTTTTCCTGTGTCTCCCATGAAACTGAAAGTGCTTCAAGAGGTTAGCCAAGAGCTGTGTTTGTTGTTGTTGCCGGCTCTAGTATTTGTGGCGCTCGAGATTAATAGTTGCCCTCTCTGTCATTTTGCGGCGTGTTTCCTGTACCTCCAAGTTGTTGCAAGTGTGCTTTTGTTTGAGTTGTTGTAGCTGTTGCAGTTGCGGCTGCTGGCGCTGACAGTGCCAATGGGAATGGAAATCCCAACACCAACACCAACAACAACACCAGCATCAATGTTGCATGCTACATGCGCCGTCCAATATTTTTTTAGCTTACAAAAATGTTTGGACACAATTTGCAGGTCCAAAGAAAAAAGCTTTTTTTTGCAGCTGCTGTTCAAAATGTTGTTGGGACGGAAAAAGCTATATGGATATATAGTACAGCACATAATCAAATATTATATATTTTATGATTTTATACACAAATATAAGATATTTTAAATTTTAGTAAACAATCGAACCAAATCAGCTATAAATTCATAAATCTATTTATTTTCAATAATCAGATTAGGTTCGAAAAACTATAAAGCTGACCATATATCAATCAACAGAATTTTTTTTATTTTATTTATTAATTTATTTTATTATTCAAGCTATTATTGATTTACTATATACTGTAGACATAAAAATTTGATTCTACGTTTGCTTTTGGCCATAAAAACGAATGTTTTTCAGCTCTAGACCGTTTGAATGAACTCAAACTCCACATGGCCATCAAGTGGCCACAGGTGTTGGTTTAGTTCAGAGTCAAGTTTGAATTATGTGAAATTATATCACACGACGTTGCTGTTGTTGCTTCTGCTGCGTTGTCTTTTGTTTGCCGCACTGCAGGCAAGCGAAATAAAATGTATAAAAATAAAAAAACTAAAAATTCGCACGCCACGCGCCTGATAAACGTAATTATCCCACAAATACGAGCTTAAATAAATAAAGAGAAGAGCGAAATCGCAACTAAGCTGCATGATGCCAAAAACAAAACAAAAATTAATAAAATAAATAAGAAATTAAATTAAAAAATCAACAAAATAGAGGTAAATATATAAAGACTTTATGATTACGCCGAAAGATCTTGTTAATATTGCTATATATACTATACAAATGTTGGTTAGTGAAATTGATATTTGATTTAACAGAGATTTTTTTTGAGTGTACGCTCGAAGATGAGCTGGATAGCTGCCCAGATGTCAAGTCGCAGATGCATAATTACAAATTGCATATGAATTGCACTTGATTTGACTTATGAAAATGCCTTCAATTCGAGTGGAGGCCACTTAAATGCCAGCCCCAAATGAAATAGATTTTATTTTTTATTTATTATTTCTTCTTTAAGCTCTGCACCCACTTTGATGACGACTGTCGTCGTCGGACTGACGCGTTTGCTGACGTCTTAGATTGATAAGCGTTCTGAGGCTGGCATCAGTTGTGTTATCATGTTATAGCTAACTGGTTTCTTTTTTTTTTGGGGTATTTGGCAAACATTTTGTCTTAGCGCTGCTTATCAACGAGCATTTGAAAAAAGTGTCGCAGTTGCCGCGCTGACTATCTGTATCTGAAAGATACAAATGCGGCAATTGCAAAACACGAAATTCGACAATTGTTGTTGTTGTGGGTTTTGTGTGCCTCCTTTTCTTTTTTTTGAAAGCAAATTTTTGCACATGTTTTTTTTTAAAGAATTTTTTTGCATATTGTAACCTTAGCCTAGACCCCACACAAATGCTTGCCACTTGAGGTACCCGCCGACCCTATGTCTGCGTGCTGGCCCAAAGGGGTCGTCCAAGAGATAAATTAGCCTGCCAAGCTGGCTGGCAAGCTGTCTGGACTGACCCAGGCACAGCATTTTGGGCCATTGCCGACTGCAGCCGGCTGCTGATGTTGCCTTTTTCATGGCTTCCGTTCTCGTGGCCGTTGCCAAAATCAATGGAAATATTTCGACTTCCCCTGTCATTTCAGCCACCCGTTCGGTCCCATCTATTGCGATGGCTTGTGGCGACGCCCTGCCAAATGGGGCCGGCGGCGCAATAATTGTTATGATGCCGTCCGTTAGTCTAATATTTATTTTGCATATGTGTTGCATGTTTGGCCTCTATCTAGCAAATACGCAAAGCTTGTAAATACCCTATCTTGTTGGACAGTGGACATTGGTAACAATGTCAACCAGCCTTCAAGCTCTAAGCTATATCATTATAACAAAATTAATATCCATTCCACAATATATCTTATGTAAGAATTTTGTACTTAAATCAAGTATACGCATTGACATCATTTGGCCAAAGTTGAAATTGCCTAACTTGTAAGTCATCAAATTCCGAAATATAAGTTAAAACAATTTTTATTTAAGGAATATTTGACATTAATGATATTTTAAGTATTGAAAATATTTCATTTTTACTAAATTACTAAATTACTAAAACTAAAACTAAAAGCTTCCTAAAATTATTAAAGGAAAATGTGCTTCGATTTATAACCGCTCTTTTTTCTTCTTCAATGGTGTATTTAATTTAATTCAGAGTATTAGAAGCTTCGACCCTAAATTAATTTGTTTAGATAGGCTTAGTTTTTCGTTTGCATGCCAACGATATGTATTGCCATTGAAGGTCAGTTCCGGGCGTAGTTGGGGGCGGAGGCGTGGGTGGGTGTTGTGGCTGCAATGGCTGCAAATTAAAATTCGTTTATTGTGCCAAAAGTTATGCAAGTTTTGTACACTTCCGTTGGATTTGTATCAGCCCGAATTTTATAATTCCGAGTGGCCCTCGCAAGCACGTGAAAATAATTACACAAGCGCATGAGGCAAAGCAAAACCAAATTCATTTAAGTGGAATGTCGGCGAGTAGCACAAATCCCGGCTCATCAATTTGGCTTGCCAAAGTCACCCAAGCCAAATTTATTTTGGTCATGCATAAATCTACCAGCGCACAACTCGGTACAGCAAAACCAAAAGTCACAGATACACACACACCCACCCACACACACATACACACAAACATATTCAGTGACAGTGATATGAAAACATACCAGGACATGTGTAATTTCTCACGTGATTCAGCGATGAATTTGATGTGATATATATGTTGTATGTATGTTGAATGCCAGATACCCCATACAATTAATTATCAATAATTCTTCTTAGTTAAAAGTGAAAGAAAAAATAAAAATAGAAGATCACAATCTTTTTAAGAGTTTCGCTGTGCTATGTATTTCCTAGTATTATATATATATTGTACACAGCGAGACTCTTAAAGAGATTGATATATATAGTAAAAAAAGCAAATGTCTGTATGTGTTTTTTTTTTAGTTTAAAATTAATCTGAGAATTTCTCATGATTTCTCATTAAAGTTTCGCTTGAAGAGTATTCTTTGTCGTTCATACATATTTGTACCGTTTATTTAGACAAAAAAAAAAGAGAAAATTTGTTCACTCTTTATTCTCATTTTATGCTCACTGCAGCACACACTAAAATTCTCCCCGCTAGGGTATTTTTCGGAAAAACCTCCAAGCGAGCAAACAAACTATTTCCAAATGAAACAAACAATAAAATTTTTTGCAGTATCTGACTGCTCCTAATGCTGATGTTGATGTTTTTGTTGCTGCTGCTGTTTTTGTTGTTGTTGGTTTGAGCGCATAAAAGAAAAGAGCTTAAAAAATAACAGTAAATTACACAGACACAAGCGCCACGCCACGCCCCCCACTTCAACGCCCCAGCGATGCATGACGAGTTTGCATACTTTTAGGGACAGCTGATTTAATTCCGCGCCAAAGGATGCCATGCGGGCCACAGGCACACACTATCGAGGTTCGTCCTCGTCCTTGCCAGCAACTGGGCGCACTGCATCGGAGCTGCTCCGCTGCGCAGCGCAATTTGCAACGCTGCGACCGCCGCCGCACCTGACGTTGCGCTGACTCAAGCTAAGCATGCCGGGACAGCAGGCCGGAGAAGGAGGGGCTCTGAGGTAGGCACGCGGGCGTATTCGTGTGTGTACGCTCAACATTCCATTTCATTTATATGAGCGGAATTTGTAATACGAGTGTGCTCTAAATGGTTTTTCGGGCCGAGTGTTTCCTAATCAGATGTGAGCCAAATTGCAGACAAATGCATTTGGATGTTTCCGAAAAGAATTTGCACACCAATTGTTTTTGCATTACATGTTGTTAAAGCCTCATCTTATACCATAATAAAAAATAAAATAATAATTAAAAGTAAAATAAATCAAATGAATTTCAGGATTGATTTTGATTTACCTAGGATTACAATTTGGCTTTTAAGAACGAATTTCACAAATTTTAAATACGGCATATAAAGATTGACTTGAGAAAATTCAGGAATTGTAAAAACAGGATAAACAGAGAAATTGATTAAAATTTAAAAACGAAACAAATTCTATATTCCTTGATATTTTTCTCTGTGTTAGTTGTTTCTGTTGAGAAAGCTTTTAAGTATATTAAAATAGATAATTCATCTTTGTGCCGATCTCTTGCCCATATCTCCTCATCTCTCTCGGTTTCAGTTTATCACCACCATTTCATTTTGTCCAACTAGCCGAGCAATTCATGAAATTCGGTCTTTTTCTGGTCTATTCTTTCGTACAGTTCTTTTTAGCCAGGGCTTGTTATTGTTGTGTTTCCGCTGCCATTGTTATTTCTGGTGCGGTGCTGCTGCTGCTAAAGAAACACTAAACAATACAGCGAAATTACTTAATTTCATGTTGGTCTAATCAAGTTGCCATTGCCGAGCGCCAACAGCGAGCGTGCGGCTGCCACGGAAGGCCGCACAAAAGCGTGCAACGGGAACGGGAACGGCACGAGAGAAAAGTGTGTTCAGGTGCGGATTGCCAGCAAATAACGTGCTGTTCTCGTGCCAAGCACACATGTGTTGGGCTCTGGGCTGTGCACACACAAACTCACACACACACACACACACACACACACATTCGTATGCATGCTATGAGACCCCCAAAGCAAACTGACTGCTGCCATCTTTATTTTTTTCTCATTTTGCTGGGCCAACGTTTAGTGGCCGCTCGTTTATGCTCGAAGCAACAGCGGGGCAACAACAACAACACGAAATAGGTGGACAGCTAAACGCTGACAACAACAACAGCAGAACGAAAGCTAAAACTACGCAAGGCTTGCAGCCATTTAACATCTGGCCTGGGACTGAGACTGGGCCTGGGCCTGGGCCTGGTCTATGTTAATCTGAAAGTGTGTCAATGTCGACATCCGTTTCCTTTTTGTCAAGGTAGCGCTGATGCAGAAGCAGTTTCAGCTGCACTCGTATGGCCACTTGAGGTGCAAACAGGTAAATGGGCCACAAATTTAAGCATTTGTCTACTCCAACACGCACTGTGGCACACTCGTATACACCCGCACACACACATAGGTCCGTTCAGGTGCATTCGCTTTTGACAGTTGGCTTGGAAACGAAACATTGGTAAAACGGCCATCCGCAATAGGCGGCAGCAGCATCCGCAGCGAACGTTTGGCAATAGAACACGAAAATGGGGCAGCCTGTGGATGCCGTCGCATATTTTTTTTGTGTTCACTCTTTTTGTCAGCTTTTGGCCCAGCAAGCAGCGCCTGCTGTGACAGCGCAGCGGGCCCCCGCTATTCTGTTGGCCACTTTTTCATTCTGATAAATTGGCAGCGACATTTCAGCAAGAGTTGACAATTACCAGCGCATACATGAGCTCATCTACTGTATGTGTATCTGTGTGTGTGTGTGTGTGTACCGTGTATAATTAAAAGCAAGAAAACCAGGCATGAAATTGTTTTGGTTAAATGCCTTTGACGGCTGCTGCGGCCAGTTGGTGGTCCACATTTGGATATGATCGAATGCGAATGCGCCACCACTTTAATTATGCTGCCAAGCATAAGCACCACTGAGTGGTGGTGTTTTCTTTGTGTGTGTGTGTCAAGGCTATGCTTGTAAATTGTTCAGTTTATTTTGATTTGCTGTATTCCTGGCCATGCACTGCCACAAAAATTTACCCATAAAATAAGCCATACACAACATTTTTTCAAATATATTCAAAAAATATAAATATTATATTATATTAAAGGGAACTTATGCATTTGATATAAATCATTCTGTATCTTATAATTCGGTGGTATAACTAAAAACCTTACAAATAAATTATGAGAAAAAATAATGCAAATAAACCAGTTTACCAGGATTATTAAAAAAAAGTTTTTCTGATGAAGTAGGCTACTATTTAAATATAGCCTACTGTTTTCAGTTCCTTTGAAACCAATTTTTTATAATTTTGTTATTTGTGGCCGTAAATAAAAATTAATTTAACAGTTTTTTATCATATGGGACACTTCTTCTCAAACATGTCACTAAATCTACTAGAGTATCTTATCTCTGTGTATCTAATCTCCATTGGAGAATACCAAACAAACTGTCCGTCATTAAACGAAAATAACCTTTGGTGTTTGTTTTTTGTTTTTTATGTAAACTCTTTAATCTTAATTCTTTATTGAAATTTTCAACAAGAGTCCTAAATTGAAATTGACTGCCCCTGAATAAAATAAAATGAAACTTAATTGAATTAACAATTTCTGCAAGTGTTAAATCTCCAAAAGTCTAGCAGACACCAAAAATGCCGCATGCTGTCCTGTAACGCTGCACGTGGTTTGCCGAAATATGGACTGCACATTGCCACACACACACACGCACACACACACACACACTGATGCAGTAGCGACAAGTGCAGAACAGCGTCGACAGCGACAGCGACGCAGACGCAGACGCAGCGATAAGATAAAACGTGCGATGACAAAAAGCACCCAAAGCGAGCCACGACGACGACAACGTTGACGACGACGGACGCCGAAGTTCTGTAACGAGGCGACTGCGTCGCGTCGCTGCTGATGCCGACGCCATGGACTGGCTGTTGTTGTTGTTGTTTTTGTTGTCGCTGCCGTTGCTGTTGCTGTCGTTGGTTGCTTATAAAAGCCGTTGGCACCGCACGAGCAAACATCACAAAACATCGAAGCGCGTTGCCGAGCACACAAGCCCAGAGTGGAGGCCACATAGACATCCACATAAGCAGCCACAGTCAGAGTCACAATCGGAGTTAACCAACGGTAAAGTGAAACAATAATACTAACAGTCGCCTCAGTTTAGATGTGTGTGAGTGTGTGAGTGCTAGTGCGTTTGCATTTGTGTTAAGAGTTTCCGTTACACAAATAATGCCACAATTTCGAAAATACTTTTCAAAATCCGACAAAAGAACAAGAACAAACCAAAAGTAACGAGCTCAAGTTCTTAAAAGAAGGACAAGGAGAAGAACAAGAGCAGCGCAGGATGAAAAACATTGCCGTCCCAGCAGGAACCCCCACAGCATAGTCAAGTGGTTGGCTGTCAGTTTTGTAAGGAACTGGCCGCCCACCTGGCCCCAGTTTGAGACCGCCCCATCATTTGTGAAGAGCGGGAAACTTAACAAGTGCAAGAAACGCTGCTTTTGTAATGAATTCATTCAAAGTGTTGACGGCCAAAGTTTTTCAAAAAGTTTTCAAAACAAAGCAAAAAATAAAAAATATACAAAAAATATATGCACACAGTGCTGCTCAAGGATCCTCGTCCTGTAACGGTTTGCTTGGTCAACCGTTGTGGCCATTGCCGTGTGCGCCGCAGGCCTAAACCAGCGCTACTGGCTTCCTTCTTTGTCTCGCTCCCTCTCTCTCTCTCTCTCTCTCTCTCTTGTTGGTATCTGCTGTTGCACACTAAATTAAATGTAAATTAATGCAAATTACACAATTACTGCGGCACAGACAATGCAACAACAGCAGCTGAATGCAGTTCGCAGTTTCGCAGCGCTGTCTGTCCATCCCCCCCTCCCAACCGATGGGCTGCATCAAAAGATAAAATGACTGTCGCTTTGTCTATTATTTTAAATTGGCAACGCAAATTTGCGGCATCGCAAAAGTAATTAGCGACCATTGTAGCTGTGACAGACAGACATAACTAAGTAGAATCCGATTCTAAAATAGCATAAAGAGAGGTAAAAGTGAGTGGTGAAGCCATTGATTAGCTCAGCTTACGGTAGACAGAAGGCATCATCTTTGATCTGAGTCTAAAAATCATTTCAATTAATTCTGTAGATGTTCAATATTCAATAGCATGCAAAATTAGTGTGATATAAAACTATTATTATTGAATTTATTAAATCATACTGCAGTATGATTTTGTTTAATTAATTTTGGGTTCAAGCTCTATGCCTATTTTAACCAAATTTGACAATTGATTGTCATATCCTTTTTAGTGCAAAGGGTTAACTATAGAAATATAGAGAATATTTTTTATATATATGCAATGGTTTTCTGTTTTTGCCGTTACGCACCTAAGTGTTATTTCTCGTAAAATATTAACATGATATTGGTTTAAAATAAATGTATAAACTTTTTCTTTTTCTCTCTGTATGGCATTAACTGACATTAAATTCAACCAATTTCAAAAGAATCGGTGATAAATGATCGTTTGTACGAACTTCTGTTAAACTTTATTTTCTTGACTTAAATCAAAGGTTAAGAAATTTTATTTTCACGTAACTTAAAACCATTGCACAGCTAAATTAAAACCAAGTAAAAGTAAAACCAACTTAATGCAAATTTAAATTGATTGAGCAACCACTTAAATTGATGTTCAATCTCAATTTTTAATGGTCTTGACAAATACACACTTAACGCAACGCTCTTTTAAAAGGTCAATTAAAAATTTGATGGCCTAATATTGGCCAAATAATTATTAATTATATCATGGCCATGATAAATGTTAATGGGCAGTGTGCCATAAAAATGACAACAAAAATTGTCACCAGTATTTCCGTTATTAGGAGCTAAAACCGAGTCTAATTAACGAGCCTGGCTGCTATGGACTGGACCCAGACCGAGGCCCCAACCACAGGCAAAACCATTTAGTGGCTTGGAGCTCGTGGTTTTTATGCACTGGCGCATGTGTATTGATATTGGTAATTAATGCGAAACTTGACGCAGGCCTCCGAACATAATGAACGGATAATGAACAGGAATATGGTTTAGGGAAATAGCAACGGCGGAAATGCGTTAATATTCATGAAAACTTTTTGAATTTGCAACAGCAATAAAACGAATTAGAGCGTAATGCTTTATTTCACTCACATGTCGCATTATCGACCGCACCAGCGCGAATTCAATTTGCGCGCATATTTAATTATTAATTTCAGTTGTACATAGACTGCGCAACTGGCTATTAAAAGGCTTAAAATTTCATTTTCAATTACCAACTCGAATATCGCATTCGAATGCAAATGAAAGCCAATTTCATTGGTGACACATTTACCCGAATTCCATCTGTTCGAGCAGCTTACAGGAAGCTATAGGTAGCAAATGAATATGCAAAAAAAAAAGAAAACTTTTTCGGTTGTCGTTACAAATTAAAATGTAAAGCGTGTTAAATTCAATTGCATTAAATATTTTTTATATTTTTTGCCATGCTTTGAGTAAACCGATGCAATGTTTCTTTTTTATTTTCTCAATTTCACCCCCCTCTTTGATAATTGGCACGTGCTTTGGCAATTAATTAACTTCGAATCGCAGTTGTATGTGTGGTAAACATACTTTTTAACCACATTCTAAATGACAGTGCGAGCATTAATAATTCAATTGTTCAAATTGAAAATAATATTGAAATTTATTTAAAACTAATTTATTTATTTAGTTGTGCAGATGATTATTTAACACTTGAGGCAATGCAAATTTCAGAATATGTTGTGTATTTATAATTAAATCCTGTATTGGTATAATCAAGTGCTAATTGCTGAAATTTCCTGAAATTTAATTTAACACATTTGATATCAATATTTGATGTGGTTGTTAAATTTATATTTATTTGAGCTTCGGTTTTAGTTATAGTTCTCGTTAAAGTCTGCAGGAGTAAAATAAATCATAGGTGTTTATGGGATACTAAAAATACCAATGCCTTTTAAAGTGTATTGCTTTCTATTTCCATTTAAGTAATAATATTAACGCAGCACTAAACAAATCCTCTTGTTAGGTCAGCAAATTCCAATTGTTTTAATAGGATAGCAAAAAAAGGCTTCTTGTTTCTTACCCAAGTAGATGGCACTGAGCTATGAACCATTTTATTTAATTTAATTTCGTTTCCAAGGTAAATTTTTATAAAGGATAAAGTTTTTGTTTTGCAAAGTCTTTTGGTTTTACGGTCATACAAGATTTGCAGCAGGCAGCCCATCAACCAGCGAGCAGCTCTTGGCTTGAGCCATCGGCATCGGTCTCAGCCTCAACAGCTGAATCCGCATTCGCATTCGCATCCGCATCAGCGGTGTTGTCGTTCTCGTTGTCGTTGTCGTTGTCATCATGTTTGCTGCATTGCGTTTTCCACTTGACATCCTGGCTGCAATTTCCTTGTTGTAAAATTATGCTTTTGCTTTGGCTTTGCCGCTGTGCGATGCGATGATAAATAAAACAGCAGACGGCTGCAAGGTGATTCGGTTGCTTGGCCACAGTAAACTAAAGTAAACAGCTGCTGAATGAAGCCATGCGCCATGGCCACGCCCACCCTGTAGCGATTAACTGCATGGGAACAAAAGCGAAAAGCGCTGTTTAAGGCTGCCAATGACCATGCCCATGAGTGATGAGGTAGCTGAGCTGTTGTTTTCATTTCGCATGCAACATGCCACATGCCACCTCGCAACCTGCTCGCATATTTTGCTCTGATTTAGCGAACAGCCTCTGGCCTCGTTGGCTGTTTGCTTTTGATTGAAGGTTAAATGAGGCATGCCACGCAAGCCCGACACATTTTCTGCGCACAGACACCGATCCCCCCTCCTCCATCGCTCAATGCGCAGCGCCTTTTGCATTTTCGCTGCGCTCATCCTTTGTGCATCCTTAGACAGTCTTATTTTATTTCCTTTAGCTGAATTAGCTGGCATCAAATAAACTAAAAAGAGGGGACCAAGGGCGGGCAGGCTGTCACTGAAACAACCCGCCACGTGCTGTGGCGTATGCATTTTATTTTTCTTTTGCTTTTTACGAGTCGTCAGCGGGCCAAGATTTGGTTGGCTGACACGCCCATTTAAGCGACGCCGCCCCTAATTGAGTGCACTTTAAATGTGTACTTGGCACTTGCAGTGCGTTTTATTTGACATTTTTTTTATTGTTCTCTTTTACTGTTTCGCTATCCAATTTTCAATTTCTATTTTCTTGCAGCTGTCGACGAACGAGGACTGCACGACCGAGCTCGAAATTCAAATTCAAACCCAAAACTAAAGTCAACAAAACTTAAAAATGTCCATTTCTGATTTTCGCAAGAAGAAGCTGTTGTTCCTGTTCAACGTATTCTTTGGTGAGTTAAAACAGTTCCCGCTGGAATTGATGATAAATTGAAAGACAGAGCTTCGATAAACTGAATTCGCATATACGTATGCATATACATATATGTAATTTATTATATTATAGAAAATGTGTGCTTAATTTTTGCTGGATAATCTCATTCCATCTATTTTATTTGACTATAATACTCTTTTCTACCTAAAATGTGACAGCTAGATACAAGCATGCGTTGCCATTAAGCAAATGTTTAAAGTGCTGCTTTTAAACTTGTAACTTAATGCAATTGAATTTACCCAAATGTGTAGATATTCAGCACGAATCATATGCGTATTTTGCATATGCTAACTTTTATTAGCCAGGTAAAGTGCACTTTCAAATAATTCAGTTGCAAGTTTTTGGTAAATTTCATTGCTGGCGCTGAAAAGTAGGCAACACATTTTGTTGTGCTTTGTTTTTATGGATAGAAGGTAGTGCAACTTTGCCACAAAGGTGCAAAACGCTTTTCGATTATGAGTAATTGTCAGGTAGTGAAAAGTAGAGTGTCGCCTTGTTGGCCCTTTGCCAGCTGCTGCCTCAGCAGCTGCTGCTGTTGGCGCCATAAACCGCCAGCGCAAAATACTTGACACTGAAATTTGAAGTGGCCATTTGCACACCGTTGCAGTCCGCCGCCCAATGCAAATGACACGCCCATGCCGAAATGGCCAGCAGCCAAGGGGCGAGAGAAAACAAATAGGCATGCATGTTGATGAGTACGCTGGGCAGGAAGTGCAACTATGTGCCAGCTGTACGACCATGAAACCCGTGAAACAAGCATTAATGTTATTTCCATCTCTCTCTCTTTCTCTCTCTTTTGCTCTTTTTATATTGGACTGACAAATAACCAACTGACCAACAACTGGCAAAAACATGCAAACAATGCAATTCATGCGGAATGCGCAACTTTGAATTGGCTAAAATAACGCTGGGCAACAGATGTGAATCAAAGCGGCGAAATTGACGTTAAGGACTTCGAGATGGCCATCGAGGTAAGTGGAGCGAGTGCGGAAGCGTTAAAATATGCCAACAAACAAATGTCGAACAATTTCAATTGCTGCTGTTAAATATGCAAATCGAAGAAAGTTTATCGATCCACAGCTGAATCAATAATAACAACAACAACCACAATAATAGCAACCACAACATTAAAAACAATTGAGAATGTTGTCTTCGGGCATAACTGACTGCGCAATACTCGTTCATATAATTTGTTGTAATATGTAGACGTGAAAATTTTTTTTGTCCGATGTTTTGAGGAGGCTTTTGGAATTCTGTATGAAAAATTGAATATTTTGAGGGAGATAAACATATCAAATCGTAAAAGATTCTGGCTTCAATAGAAGCGCAAACAATTTGCCTTGATATAGGCAAATGGAGAGTCGAACAGTCAGACGGACAGCAGGACAGAAGCCCAATATACTTTCACTTAGTGAACGAGCATAACAACAATAGAAAACAATTGCAAAAATGTGCATGCTGAAAAGTTTGCTCTGTTGATTTTGCATGGTATTTTCTCTGGTGTGTGTTTTATTTTCGGTTTTTGGCAATTCACGTTTTTTGGTTTTCGTTTTTTGTTTATTCAACTCGTAACTGATAACTCAATTTATGCTGACATTTTTGTTGTTGCAGCGCGTTTGCAAACTGCGCGGCTGGGCAAAGGACACGCCAAAGAACAAGGAGACTTACTATGTCATGATGGAAATTTGGAATGGTCTGCGATCGAAGGCTGACAAGGATAACGATGGCCAGGTGAGCTGACAGTCAACCAGATTGACTAACTTATTGTGTGTGTGTGAGTGTGTGGGTGTGTATGTGCAGAGCTTAAAAAAGGGCAACTGCATGTCAAGTGCTTCGTTTTGGGATTGCAGCTCGTCATTTGAATGGCTTTATTGTCAGTGGCAAAAGTGTTGAAATCCATGGACTGCACTTGATGCCATTGTGACAGCAGTTGACAAGTGGGCACCACACACACACAATCACACACACACACACACACGCACACGCACACACAGTCACGCAGGTTATATGTGTATGCATATTTGCAACTGCAAACATTACAAAGTCGGTCGCACGCTGCACAAAAAAAAAATGTTCATAAATTTTCTTTTTATTAGTGTGGAGTATTCCATTGGGTGTGCTCAGCCTGGGATGGGGCTATCGTGGGTGTCGCTGGGGGGTGGCTGTGTGCCAGTAAGCAAATTGCGCGTCTGCAACAAAGGGGCGGAAATTGAATTGTGAATTATTTGAGCATTGCTGTTGCAGTTCCGGGCCACGACTTCAGTTAGTTTTCTAGGCCGTTGCTCATTACAATGACAAACTTTATAACCGCTTTGTGCGGCCACAGGGAAGCATCCATGCCCAGCCTTAATCACACTGCGTCTGCACAAATTAAATCACGGCTGTAAGCCAGTCGAGTTGTTTAAGAAAATGCCAGCGCAGGCAAAGCCGTACACTCAGAAAAAAAACTAAAAAATTTTGAAATTGCATCCATTTTTTGTTTTGAAATTGAGTTTGCAAATTTGATCTATCAAAACTGCATATTTAATTCAAGTATTTTATTTTTAAATTTCCAATAATCGGTTATCAAATCAATTAATTGAAGAATATTTCATACCAGTATAAATTGGCGTTCTTTGCTGAGTTTGAATGGCGCTTTTCTTTGAGTGTAGAAGTGTGGCAAGAACAGGTGCTTAAAGTCTGCATGACCCAGTCCGTGATGTCGCTCCGCCGGAGGTTCGGCTGCCGCAGTGGACGCACTTTGATTGTGACACAGATAGCCTGAAAGTTTTGGCTTTTAGCCAGCAACTTGACGAAGTTGGCTAAAGTCAACTGTTTGTGGCCTTTGTGCAGTTTTGGCTTTATGCTGGCCGGACTTGGATTTATTGTAGTTGCCTTAACTCATTTTGCGGCACACACACACACACAGCAACTACAATACAATACTACAACAACAACAACAGCAACTTAAGCCAGTCAGAGACACGGTCAAGGATGTGCGGCCTTTTTGGCATTTCAATTTGGCAGCGCGCACCACTTGGATGCAATAAACATAAAAAATATGCAGTTAGTTCGACTTAAGGGTGGTTGCGGCTATGGGGCCAACGAGACTGGAGGACTCGGTGTGGGAGGGGGCTGTCAATTGGCACTGCAATTGATGGCGCTGACCGCACATTGTCTAGTGTTTGTGCTTATTTATGGCCACATTAAAACATGGCCAACCGCCCGCCGCAGGACCTGTTCTGGTCAGTGTCTTTGACCAAAATTAACATTCGGCCCACTACAACGTGCCGCATTCAAAGTTCGTGCGCCAGGCGGGTCAAGGAGCTGCAGTCCGTTCACTTCAACCAAGGCGGCGATTGCTGATGTTGCGGTAATTGCTGTTGTTTCGTAGAGCCAGCAGAAAAAGACGCTCATAAACGGTGGGGCATAATGTGCAGGTCGCATAAATTACAGCCCACATGGCCATCCTCCCCTGGCTAGAACACCCCAATCAGCCATTATGATGTTTTATGAGCAGCTGCCACGCCCACCTGTGGCTAGACGCCTTATGTGCCTTTCAGCGCATTTAAGGCGATGTGCATAAATCTGGTGCTCTTAACCCGCTTCTCTACTTCATTCCCAACTCCGTTCGCAGGTCAGCGTGGATGAGTGGTGCAACATGTGGGACGCGTACGCGAAGGATCCCAGCAGCGTAATGGATTGGCAGAATGCGTACATGAACTTTATGTTCGATTTGGAGGATGCCTCGCATGATGGCGCCATCGATGTGAATGAGTTCACGCTCGTCTGCTCCAGCTATGGCGTGGACAAGAAGGAGTGCGAGGAGGCGTTCGGCAAGATGGCCCAGGGCCAAGCCGAGGTGACTCGCGAGCAATTCGCCGCCTTGTGGAAGGAGTACTTTGCGTCCGAGGATTCGAATGCGCCCGGCAACTTTATCTTTGGCAAGACCTCATTCTAACTGGTGTTCGACCTGATCTAAATCGCCGATGAATGAATACAACTAGTAAAATATGAAATTCATATTCTAATTTAAAGCTGAATCAACAGGCAGCTTCAGGTTCCATTCCAATTTTGACAAATTGTAGTCCCGTTAGCAGTTTTCAGTCCAAAAAAGTTCCGATGTTGTTTATTCAAATTAAATGTTGTTTATCAACCGTAACTAAACTGTTGCCCAAATTCAATGTTCTAATTTAGTAGCCTAATATGTTAAATCTAAATCTAAAAAAACATCTTACTATTTATATTTTCTATTCTTCTTATATAGTATACGAGTATATAACTAATTATTGTACGTGCAAGCACTATATGATAATGATATCTCAAAGCTCAATTAGAACAGGATTCGAGTAATCTGTTGTTGCGGAAAATTAAACCAATTAAACTGTCAAATTGTTTTGTGTGTGTAGTCGTAGTTTATCATCTAAATCTCTGGCGTTTAAATTTAAATGTAAATGTAAAGTGTTCCAATTACAAATAATAAATGCTAAATATCTACTACAAGTGCACGCTACATTTATAGAGCCAAAACTGTTGCTGTTACTTGTTGCTGTCCCAGTGGGCGACGCCCAATTTTAAGTCCTTACGCAGGCTATGGACCCCGATAGGATCAGCAATTGGCTGGCAATTTATAAATATTATAATTTTATACGGGTCACAAATAACCTTCGGTTGAGCCACTTTATTGTTGAGCTTGGGTGCACTCTGCAGCGATTTACTGTTCTAATGGGGCGGATACGTAATTTATGCAGTTGCATGCGTACAGAACTTATATATACTTATCTATGCATATACCGACAAAACTATGGATTTAGAGCTTTTTGGTTACATTTGGTTGTTGGCGCCTACAGCTCCAATTCAAGTAGTTGCTATTCAAAAATAACGTCGAAAGCTCGCTGTGTAAAAGCTGCGGGTGCACAGTTCTATAGCAGCGAGCTTTAAGTGTTGCATCAGTCGGCATTGCCAGATTTTAATTTAAATTTTTGCACCAAGTGGCAGCGCCGTTGAGAGCATTGAAAGCTGCGCCAATAATGGATTTCCACTCTCTGCGCATCTAGGGTTTTATTTATAATATCAGCGCGCCTTGCTGTCTTTTTAAAATAACGAGATTTACAATTTTAGGGCACTTATAATGTTTATATTTAACTTTCGGGTTTCCTAATATTTGGATTATTTATACCCTGAACCTATTAAAAATTGGTAATTGATTTTTTGTAAAATTGAAGTGAGTGTTGACAGTGCGATTTCGAATCACTTCGCCATCTGAATTTATTTTGCTCCATTATCAATTGTGACAAAAAAGAAACATTGCACCCTTCATATTCCGGCCACGCCCACTCGAATGCCCCCAACGCCCCGCCCATAAATATCGGATATGCCTATAAGTGCCACAGTTTTTAAGCTCGAGTTACCAATTTTAAAGATCGTTGGAAAAGCTTGGACATGAAAAGCTCTCGAAGCGATAAATTTTGGAAAAAGCAAAAATTGTGACGCCCTTGCCATTTCTATTAAGGTTAAGACTCTGGTTCTTAAATATTACTAGAGATTGTATGAGCCATAGCACATCATTACGACTTTGAACTGCAAACTGTGATTTTGACTACTGGCTTTTCTTTAGGTGAACAAAATATATGTATTTATACCCTAAATACATCGAAAATGGGTAAAAAAGGGTATAATGGCTTTGTGCAGATGTATGTAATAGGCAGAAGGAAGCACTTCCGACCCCATAAAGTAAATACATTCTTGATCAGCACCAGTAGCCGAGTCGATTTAGACATGTCCGTCTAGCGCGTCGATTTCAGAGACTCAAAAGCTAGAAAGCTGATATTGGACTCATGCGGTTCGTAAATACCATACGCAGATCAAGTTTATTTCAAAAGATCGATAACTCTTTCCGTTTTTTTATTATCGATATTTATCGATATTTTATATGAATTTAGACCAAAAATTTTATTTTTAAACTGAAATGTGGAATTCATCTTAACACCGAAACATGAACAAAAAGGCCATCCTTATCAAAATCGGTTGAGTTTTGGCAAAGTTACGACTGGGGAAAGTTAAGACCTATCCTTATATGGGATCACTAGGGTATATATTCGAACATTTTTTACATGAATTTGGAGCAATAATTTTATTTTTAAATTGAAATGTAGAATTCATCTAGACACCGAACCATGAACAAAAGGACCATCTTCATCAAAATCGGTTGAGTTTTGGCAAAGTTACGACTGGGGAAAGTTGAGACCTATCCTATATGGGTACACTACGGTATATATTCGAAAATTTTTTACAGGAATTTGGACCAAAAATATTATTCTTAGACTAAAATTTAGAATTCATCTAGACACGGAACTATGAACAAAAAGACCATCCTCATCAAAATCGGTTGAGTTTTGGCAAAGTTACGACTGGGTAAAATTGAGACATATCCTTATATGGGTACACTAGGGTATATATTCGAAAATTTTTACATGAATTTGGACAAAAAATTTTATTTTTAAACTGAAATGTAGAATTCATCTAGACACCGAACCATGAACAAAAAGACCATCCTTATGAAAATCGGTTGAGTTTTGGCAAAGTT